>JADRCD010149423.1:0-11055 GCA_019843815.1 Montemys delectorum
TGTGAATGACTAAGAACTTCATTCTTAGTAGATCCAAAACAAAATGTGTTTCTTTAAGCTGTGTGCTCTGTGCTTCTGAGCTCATGTCTGACAGTTGGCTTTTGGCTGAGCATCATTAAGGGGCTATTAGCTCTTACCAATGACAAATGTGACTAAGACTTCCTGAGACTTACTGGGTCTCTCTAGAAGGCCTTCCCTAGTTCTCTGACTTCCCCAATATATAGTATTTCTTTCTTTGCAGCAGTGATGAAAGGGATCTCTCTCCTTTAACTGCTAGGTTCTGGGATTTTTTTATCTCCACTTTGCACTATCCCCAACATTGATCTCTGGCAAACTGCTTCTGGGAGTCTCCTACAAACATGAAGCTTTCTGTTCCATGAGATCTAATAATGAGATGTAAACACTGCTGTCATACCTATGTCCTCTGCTCCGCCTCAACTCTAGGATTCTACTGGTCCATTGGGATTCTGACCAGTTTGGCTCATGGGGAAGTTTCTTGGATTTACTAAATATTTCCCCCAAATAGCAGTAAAATGGCAATACTCACATGTCTCTTTCCCACTTTCCCTTTCAATATCTGTGCCTAGGAACAGATTTTCTAGTGTTAATGATTGAACAGAGTGTCATCCTAAATGTTCTCAGATTCATCCTCAACACACAACCAAAATTGAGTAGAGTGGCCCCCAAACACTTCTTGTCCATGTTGGTCACTTTGCAGCCTGCCCTGGCTATCTGCATCTATCTTCTTAGAGATAGGCTCACTTAGCTTCCCACTCTTTACTATCACTTACCTAGACTGTAATGTAAAACTCTACAGTCTAATCCAGCACTTTAGCTCTTGACTTATTTGTGAAAAACTGTAATCAAGATACCTTACCCTTCTTTTACACTTGGGCTCTCTAGATGCGTCTTCCTGGATAAAGTCTAGAGATTTAGATAACAACTTAGAACCTCTCAGTTCAAGTCCTCAGCTCTCTATCTTCAAGAAGGTTAATAAGCTTTGCTTGTGATTAAATAATCCCACACTATTGATACATCTGCAATTCAATTCTATCTGCAGAGACATGACTCTATAGAAATAAAAAAGTGAGAAGACAGTGGAAAATTCCAAACTAACCATTTTGAAATTCTGGAGAAGACTCAACTCAGAAACTCCCTGAATTGTGCTCAGCATGATAGTCACATCTTTAATTCATTTGCTCTTTCACTTGGTATTTGCAATCATGGATGTTTTATCACATACTTTAAGCTTGGTACTAAATAAAGAAGAAAAAGTCCTCTGACAGCTGCATGGGGAGCTTAATTAGGAATCTCTTTAAGTTTACTTTAAGATGCATAATTGGTGCAGAAATGCATAAAGCACATAGCAATACCTTAACATCCACTTTGTTGTTGCTGATTGTCACATTTGCTTCACACCTACTAGATGTCATCCTCTAGCTCCTTTTTATCTTAATCCAAGGCCATGTTTCAGTTAATAATTCATTAGCTGTTCTTTAATGTGTTGCTAGCTGACTCTACTAAAGACTGGTTAGCAGCTTTATCCTTTCTAATACACACACACATATATATATATATATGTGTGTGTGTGTGTGTGTGTATGCATATATGTGTGTCTGTATATATATGTATAAATATGCAAATATATACATAAATTCATATAGTGCCAGTGTCATCTGCTGATTTGAATATTTTCTAGTTAGAAACAAATTATTCCTTTTTTTCTTTTTCATAAATTATTTTCTGTTTGGCCTGTATGTCCACTAACCATCTCTATCCCACAGAATATAAACAATGAAGTCTGAGACCTCATGGGTCATTCTGCATCCTCCACTGCCTGTTTTAGTTCATACTACCATGTCAAAGAAGCTTTACTCTTCCTTTATCGATCATCTCCAACCCAAGACAGGTGTGCATTCACAGTTAAAAACAGCACGACTTGTCAACTCATAAGCATCTGACAGGAGTCTTCTGATTTGAAGTTCATCTCCATTATTTTTTATCTGATTGGTTTTAAGCCATTTCTGTTTTGAAACATTGGTGCTAGGAACTGAAACATGCCTGGAAACTCCTTGAAACATTTACAAGTCTTGTTTTTTTTTTCATTTGTAAGTTTCCAATAACTCTTTGCTAATATTTGTATGGGAGGTAGTTGAGGTTGTATTTGTAAAAATTTATACCCAAAATACATACATTTTCTTAAAATTCTGTTCCATTTATCTTGCTCCTTTGGCTATTCCTTTTTCAGTTTTAGCAAGCTATGATTAAGAAATGTCACTGACATTTATATAAGATATATGGTGATAAGTTACTGAAATAGTTCTTATCCGTATGCTTGGCCCAGATTATTCTCAATTTTTATATATGATGCTAATTTTCAAGTCCATTATGTTAAGGGAATTATGTTTTCTAAAATCCATTTTGTAAGGCTAATGTTGATAACTCCCAAGACTCTCTAAATTTCGATGTGCTTACTCATTACATGACAAGTACTACTGAAATATGTCAATCATAAATATTCACAAACTCTCAAGTTTAATCAAAAGAGCACTTATAAAAACAATATTCTACAAACTTTAGGTAACCTCAGTATAAGTCAACATTTGCATTAAATGTTATAACTAAAGAGTGATGACACCAAAGTTAGAAAATCAAGAATTTAAAATAAGTATTGAACTCTTCCAATTTAGATCTCTCTCTTTGAAACAATGCTAGCTATGAAGCTGAATGACCCAGCTGATTTTTCTAATTTTACTCTGCCATTTGTATTGTTGAAACTCACACTCCATAGTTTCTGAATTCATCAGAATAATTGCAATGTGGTTTCATTTTTGAACTGATTGAAAATTCAGAGGTATGAATAAAACAGACAAAAATTAAGCTTGGTATATATTTGTACTCCTGTGTAGTGTGAGTGTGTGTGTGTGTGTGTGTGTGTGTGCGCGCGTATGTGCATGTGTGTGTATGTGTGATGTGTGTGTGATATATGTTCACGATGTGTATGTTTGTATGTGGTATATGAGTGTGTATATATTGTAATATGTGTGGTGTGTTTATGTTTGTGTGGGGTGTGTATGTGTGTGCATGTGCGTACATGTGTGTGTGTATGCGTGTGTGTGTGTGTGTGTGTGTGTGTGTTAGGATAGAGACTAGTCTTAGAAACTTGGTGCTTTTGTTAATGCAGTGATATTTTTCATTTGAATGTATTAGAAGTAGTGAATGTGATCCCAGTTTTCATTTAATAAGCTCATCTTAGCAAAGAGCCTTTGCTGCTGAGGGAGCAGAGTATGCTGCATAGCAGAAGGCACAAGAGCACTGTGGTAGAAAATAGTGATGTGCAGACTGGGGGGTTCATGCAGCAAAATTCATAAAAGACAACTCAGAAGATAAATGAAACCTGTGCCTTTAAGTCATTTGTTATTGGGGATGTGAATTTATTTTTGACAAAATCTCTGAGATGGGCTTAATTTGATTGCTAGAATTAGCTGCAATTAAACCCATTTTCATGCTGGTGACATCAGTTCATTCTTTTTGGCTAAAAATGTGTCCCACTGTGTCCCTATACATTTTCTTATCCATTCCTGTCTTATTAAATATATAGATTTGTATCATAACTCATTTATTTTAACTTTGGCTATAGTACACAATGATATATAACTATCTCTGAGATGTGTTGACTTGGAGGCCTTTGGGTACACACTCAAGAGGAGAACAACTTGGTCATATGACAGCTCTATTTCTAGTATCTTGACAAATATCTACTTTGGTTTCCATAGTAACAGGACAGGTTTATAATGCCACCAGCAATATGTGAGTATTTCCTTTGGTGAACATCCTTACCTGTACCTGATAGTGTCTGCTTTTATAATGAATGGCATCCTAATTGCATTAAGATATCTGAATGTAATTTTGAGCTTCAACTTTTTATATCTCTTGGTTCTTTATATTTCATCTTTTGTAAATTGTTCATTTTGATAGCCTATTGATTAATTCAGGTGCTTGATTTCTTATTGTATAGTTAAATCTTTATATATTCTATATGTTAATTAAATCTTAGCTGTATAGCTATCATTTTCTTTCCTATTCAGTAGTCTATGTCTTCATTTGATCCTTTTGCTATACAAAAGATTTTTTAAGTTCATGGAGTTCTATTTCTCAAGAATATTTGAATTGAAAAATTAAGTCAAACTTTTGCTGACAGAAAATAAGTCAGAGTTGGCAGATACAGACTGTAAAGTAAATAAGTTCCATGAGTTAATGAACTCATTAGTTAATTATCTAAATCTACATTTCCAGTGACTAATGTGCTGTCTTGTCCTTCCATTCTTCTCTCCCATGGAGGGGGAACAAAAGCATTCTGGTCGAAACTGTTTAAGAAAATGTATCTAAATAGTAAAATAAACTTTCCTAATCTGTAGAGAGAATCTCTTGTGTACCACAAAGAAGCATTACTTGTCAACAAAAATAGCCAATGAGCTGACACAGGATTAAAAGATGGGATATCCAACAGAGGGAGGGGACTCTGGGACAGAGTCAGAGACAGAAGGATTTCGCCCAGACTTGGTGGAGATAGAGACTCATATATAAAACTGGGGAGAAGTAACCAACTATGTGACACTCATAGAATAGAATAAATGGGTTAATATAACTTATGAGCTATTCAGAGAACAAGTCTAAGCTTATCGCCTAGGCATTCATTTATACATAAATACCCTCTGAGTTGTTATTTAGGAGCTGGGTGCAGGTGAAAAGGCTGCAGTTATACTAATCTATTTTGGATCCAAGGTAATCTTGGTTTATTTAAATAAAAGAATAAAGCCCATCATTTATGCTCACTTGGCTTGTGTTTTCAATTTAGTTGAAGGGAAGGCTATGACCCTTCCTGTGTCCTTAGAACCAGAAAAACAAAAATTTGCCCAGAAGATGCTTTGAATGGAGCTATCAGAGAGTTTAATATGTGTTGTGCAGAGCTCAGGAAGAGATCAGGAAAGTGGTGGACCATGCCTTTAATCCAAGCACTCAAGAGGCAAAGGCAGGCAGATCTGTGCATTGGAGGCCAGCCTGTTCTACAGAGTGAGTTCTAGGACAGTCAGGGATACACAGAGAAACCCTTTCTTGAAAAATAAAAATAAAAAATGCCAAGCAAGTGAATCTGACTGGAGCCTTCTCATTCAAAAAACAAACAAACAAACAAACAAACAACAAAAATCCCAGGCAGATACAGTTTGAGACCACCTTCCCTATAATGATAATGATGTATATAGGAGAGTCATATCTGAATTAATTAATACTTTTTTTCAGCACAATAAAAATGCATTTGCTTCCTGTGGGATCAAAAACAACAGGAAGTTGAGCAAGTCTGATAAACATTGAAGGAAGACTTGGCCACATTTGCCATTAAGAGATTGTAGAGAATTCCAAGATATCAGTGAAGGCAGGTGATCTTGGAGGGTGCAAACCTGAAATTTCACATGTAGACTTAAAAGTTCTTCAAAAATATAGGAGCATATTGGCTTACAGAAACTAAGATCAGAGACAAGAAATGACGAAAACTAAAAACTAGAAGTTCAGACTCAGAAGAGCTAAAATATAAGGCCAAAGAAACAGTATAGGCCTAAGACATTGTGCAATGAAGTAGTATGATGATGATCATCTCAAGGATGATTACATTTCCTTCCTCTCTCAGGCCACTTTCTAAGTCCCATCACAGTTAGCCAGTCTTTTACTGGGTGTCCAGTTAAATCAAGTAGAGAAACTCAAGAGACTGATATGTCTGACAATCAGAAAAGATGTTTGGATGAAAACATTATGGCTTCAAGTCTCCTTTTCCTCTTGTTCCCTAGAATAATAAGTACTATTTTCTTCTCATGTGTCTCCATATCTCTACAGAGCCATTTCATAATGAAAAATGGGAGATACTCTGTCCTATTATCTGGTATCCCATGACACTTTGTTCAGGAACCTGAACCCCTTATCACTAGTAGGCTTTAAGATCTGAAGCAGGGCCATTGAGAGAGAGTGTATCACTGACTCTGAGTCGGGTAACCAAAAACAAGCTCACTGCTTTAAGTGGTGTGAGAGTAGCAAGTCATACTTGCCCCTAGAAACAGTAATATTTAAAGAGATTAGACAGTAATCACTCAGCTTTGGTGAAATTCTTTCTCAGATGGACAGCTGATACAAACTCAGATGGGAAGGTAAGATGAAAGTCTTTGCATCTACATCCCTGGCTCACCACATTTCCACTTGCATTATCCTTATAATATGGTAAAAAGCATACTCAGAGAATCTGCAGAATTTTACTTCCTAGGTTCAGGGGCCTCTGTCTTCATTTATCATAGAATAGTCACTACTGCCATGAGAATGGGTCAACTACTCTTGATAAGCTGTCAACAGCAAAGTGCTTCAGTGCCTTTAGCTAAGAAATAGAATGAGTCAAGACCAATAATGACTATGGGGAAAGGCTGGGATGACACCATAGCCTTAAATGCTTAAGACAAGGTTGAGCAGGGACAAACAATCATTTACAAATAATAACAATAAATAATTACAAGATAACCCAGGGTTCAAATAAATCTTTCAATGACTTTTACAGAGAATATATATACAAGTGCTAGAGGACTTTTAATTGAATCTTTAGCTTTTGAAAATGCTAATACTGAATGCAAAAAGGATACTAGATCTTTAAGGATCAGATCTGTATCTCTTTAGGAATGGATTCAAACTACTGTGGATATAGAATTTAATGCTTAAAAGTTAGTAGTAGCTAGACAAAAAAAATTACAGAAGGCATAAAAACACAAAATGTCCATTTCTGTGACTGTGAAAATAATAATAATAATAATAGTAATAATAATAATAACAATAATAATAATAATAATAATAATCAGAGAAATTTTCCTGTGAGATGGTAAATTATGGATTGAGGAAACAGCTTACAAATTATTTCTAATGGCTGTTGTATAAAATATTAGCATAAGGTAGGACTATTCAACATTCCTAGTAACAAGACTCTCCAATGTTATCTCTTTATTGGACATCTATTAAAAGTAGGCACTGAGATTCAAGCATCCTTGCTTGGGCCTTTCTTCTTGTTTAGCTTCTTTGGATCTGTGGAATGTATCTTAGGTATCCTGGATTTTTGACTAATATCTGCTTATAAGTGAGTTCACCATGCATATCCTTGGTCTAGGTTAGCTTACTCAGGATGATATTCTCAAGTTCATCCATTTGCCTGCAAATTTCATGATGTCTTGGTTTTTAATAGCTAAATAGTATTCCATTATGTAGATGTATTTACAAATGTGTTTTCTTTATCCATTCTTCGTTGAGGGACATCTAGGTTGTTTCCAGTTTATGGCTATTACAAAGAAGGCTGCTATGAACATAGTTAAGTCCTTGTGGTAGAATGGGACATCTCTTGGGTATATGCACAGGAATGGTATACTTGAGTCTTAAGGTAGAACCATTCCCAGTTTTGTGAGAAACCACCAAATTAATTTCAAAAGTCATTGTACAACCACTTTTCCCTTCCACCAGCAGTGGAGGAGTGTTCCCCTTGCTCCATATCCTCAACAGAATGTGCTATTACTTGAGCTTTTTATCTTAATCATTCTGTAAGATGGAATCTCAGGGTCATTTTATTTGTATTTTCCTGATGACTAAAGATGTTGAATATTTCTTTAAGTGTTTCTCAGCCATTTCCATTGTATTGTTATATTGTATTGTGAATAAATAAATTAATAGAAAAAAACTTTTTAAAAACAGTAGGTACTAAAAAAAGCAAATCTTTCCTTATATTCATCTAAAGAAATTGTGAACAAACAATCTTTATTTTATTTTATTTTTTACTTATTCACTTTACATCTTGTTCACTGCTCTACTCCCAGTCACTACCTCCCACAATCCTTCCCCCATTCTCCTTCACCTTCTCCTCTGAGTTGATGGGGACCTCCTGGGTACCCTGACACTTCAAGTCTCTGTGGGGTTATGTGCTTCCTGTCCCACTGAGGCCAGAGAAGTCAGACCGACTAAAAGAACATATCCCACATATAAGCGATCTTTGAAATGAATCAGTATAATAAGCCATGCCTTAAATAACAAGGAAGGCAATGGAATTTCAGCCTGTTAAGAGCCCATTGGCTAAGTGATTTTATTAATTGCTCTCAGATCTGTAAACATCTTTCATTTGCCAGATTTCTTTTTCATGCAAAATACATGAGGATTCCAGGGACTAGTGGATTCTTCTATGTTTAGCCTCCAGCTGCTCGTGGACTAGTTGTTACAGTGTCTATAGCATCTCTTTTGTCAATTACATGGATGATATCTTACTGGGGTTTCAAATACAGATGCCTTAGGGAAAAATAATCCAGTAAAGAGAATTTTTTCTTTGGGGAATTATGTTACACCTTAAAGAAATACAAAAAGGAAATTCTATTAATTGTGTAGGATATAAGATAGGTCTACAAAAGTTTCAACCACAGAATGTACAAATCAGGATTAATATACAAATCAGAATTAATCAGTATTAATGTACACATCCAATTAAGAATCCTTAATGATTCTCAAAAATTGTTAGGAGACATTAATTGGCTAAGTCCTATAATAGGATTAACTACTCAAGAGCTATGTAATGTATTTGAAAACTCATAAGGTGATAAAGATTTAAATAGTCCAAGAAAATTATCAGCTGAAGTTATAAAATAATTGGGTCTGGTAGAAAAAATAAATTATAAGATGTACATATAAATGATTTCTATGCAAAGATGGCTTGTATTTTGGTTATTTTGCATTCTACTTATTCTCCAACAAGAATTCTTATGCAGCTAGAAGATAATATCTTAGAATGTATATTTTTAGCATGTATACAGAGTAAAAAATTAAAGACCTGTGTAGAAAAATTTTCTGAATTGATTCTGACAGGAAAAATGTGACTTTGTCAATTAGCAGAAATAAAACCAGTAGAAATTGTGGTTCCTTTTTCTAAGGCAGAAATTGCCTCATTATTGGCAGAAAATGAACATTGGAAAAGGGTTTACCATAATTTGAGGGAGAAATTTACAAAAAATACATCAAAAGTAAGCAACTTCAGTTAAAAAAAAAACACTAGTTGCATTATCCCTCATGTAGTAAAAGATACACCAATTTCTGGAGTCCCTACATTCCATACTAATGCATATAAATCAGGAATGACAGATTATAAGTCAAAAAATAAAAAATAAATAAATAAAAATAAGTAAGGTAGGTAAGAGCCCTTATAAGTCACTTTAAAAATCAGAGCTGTATGTCATTCTTATGGTATTATTAGATTTCCCAGAATTTCTTAATGTGATTACAGGCTCTCAATAAGGAGAAAGAATTGTTTTACGTACAGAAACTCCTGAATTTATTCAGGATGATTCAAAATTAACTGATTTATAAATAAATTCATTTTATTCATTTACAACAAGTAATCAAAAATAGAAATAATCTACTATATATAGCATATATCAGATCCCATATGGGTCTACCAGGCCCTCTATCACAAGATAATAATTAAATTGATCAGCTATGAGTAGAAAATGCATTAGATGCTTCAGAATTTCAATTTTTTTTAATTTCAACATGTTAACAGCAAATATTTTTCATTTGGGTTTTTTTGTGGGGGGCAACAAACTTTATTGATGGTATTCAAGAGAGCAATGACAGCCCCAGCATCAAAGATGGAAGAATGGGAGTTGCTGTTGAAGTCACAAGAGACAACCTAGTCCTCAGTGTAGCCCAGGATGGCCTTCAGTTGGCCCTTGGATACCTGTTTCACCACTTTCTTGATGTCATCATACTTGTCAGGTTTCTTCAGGCAGCATATCAGATCCACAACGGATACATTGGGGGTAGGAACACAGAAGGCCATACCAGTGAGCTTCCCATTCAGCTCTGGGATGATCTTGCCCACAGCCTTGGCAGTACCAGTGTATGCAGGGATGATGTTCTGGGTAGCCCCATGGCCATCATACCACAGCTTTCCAGAGAGACCATCCATAGTCTTCTAAGTGGCAGTGATGGCATGGACCATGGTTATGAGCTCTTCCATGATTCCAAAGTTGCAGCGGACCTGGTTCATTGCGGGGGGACCCCAATTTCTGAGGGATGAGAGTTCTAGTCAGGTGGGCAATAAGTCAGCAGATGACAAACAGACTCAACACAAGGGTGTGGTGAATCTGAATGTATTTGTACAAGGCTTAAATAGCATACAGCAAGCAGGGCAGACAACAAGAGTCACGTAGGCGGGTGGGGGTTACAGCAAGGGGCGCAAGACTAAGGTCACATAGGCAAGTGACCACCACACCAAGGTTGGTAGGATCAGGTAGCCAGGTGTGAAGCAGGCAGAAGAGCAGTGGAGCCCTCCCTGCTGGGGCTATTTTGGTATTCCTATGCTAATTCTCTGGTTCTGCTAGAGGCAAGGACTAGGAGAATCCGATCTAGCATTTCCTGCTAATTCTCTGGGTCTTGTTGGAGGCACGCACCTGGAAGTTCTGATTCTAGCTAATGTCCTTGAGTGAGGGAAGCCCTTCGATTACTTTCTAGTATGTAAAACAGTTCCGACTATTGTGGGGCTGCCCTAAGGAATGTGCTTGACCTCTGTTGCTAACTCTAAGGACATTCTATCTGATAAGGCAGATTCCTTGAGAGAAATTCCAAGCTAAGGACAGTTTGGAATAGAATTAGGATAGGTTGGAAATATTGTGCTTGCCAGGAAACAATGCCCAATCTTAGCCATTCACGAATCATTTCTTGGGGTACCTTTTATGCCTAAATCTGAGAGTATGTTGACGACTGGAAAGACTAATCTGGAATACATCTGAGTTAGGAGATGCCAGCGACTATCTGAATACCCAGGAGGCACAAGCTCCCTTTTGGGGACATAATGCCTCTCATCCTTAATCAGGCTTTTACCCCCTGATAATTCGGATATGACTAGAGTAGACGAGTGAGCATGGCACAAAGTTGTCAAGGATGACCTTGGCCGGGGGAGGGGGTGAGAGGGGTACTAAGCAGTTGGTGGTGCAGGATGTA
>JADRCD010149424.1:0-26119 GCA_019843815.1 Montemys delectorum
CATTTTAAAAATGAGCATTCAACTCTGATTGGATCTCATAGTTCCACTTCCTTTGAAAAAGTGAGTTACTTTAAGTGTAAAAATATTAACTGAGACCCAAGATCTCTCAGATACAGAGCCACCAACCAGGCAGCATATACTGGCTGATATGAGGCCCCGAAGACATATACAGCAGAGGACCGCCGGGTCTACACTCAGTCAGAGAAGATGTACCTAAACCTCAAGAGACTGGAGGCCCCAGGGAGTGGGAAAGTCTGATGGGGTGGGGTTGGGGGTGGGGACACCCTCATGGAGACATGGAGAAAGGGGATGGGATGAGGTATGGAATGTGGAACAGTCAGAAGGTGGACCTGCAGATGAATAATTTCTGGACTGTAAAAAAAAAATACAGTTGTTCCTATCTTAATAAAAAGAATATTAACTCACATCATCATTAGCTCCAGATTTATTGCCAAGAATTGATCCAGGGAGTAAAGTAAGATAATTTTTGAGACAGTTGATCAGGAGTTCAAGGCAGAGGTACTTCCCCAAACAGTACCTTAGTGAACCAAAAGAAAGAATGCTAACTATATCTTTAAGGAAACCCATAAATGCGAAGTTGGTTTTCTTGTTGTTGATCTATAAAATGTCTCAATGAAGTGGGAAGTTAAAACGTGACCGTTTGCTTAATATTATTTTGTAAATTACCAATGAGAGTGACTCCTGAAATCTCAAAATGCATAAGCAAAAACATACAACAAACTATATGATTATAAGTAATTGACTACAAAAAGAATTATAAGGCAATGCAAAACCTAAATTATTATATAAAGCATATAATGATAACATGTATTTCAAAATTATAATCTAATTTGATTTTCACAAAAAATTCAAGGAAGGAAATTATTACCTTTATTTCATTGGTAAATAAGTCAATCTCTAAAGATATTAATTTAAGAAGGCTCACTAATTTTGTTAAGATTCTATGTTACATTATTATAAAGGCAAATTATTGCTGAACATATGACTTATTTGTATATAAATTCACTTATTATGTGACTAAATATACTTACAGTATGTTTCTTAATGGCGAGTTACTATAGCAAACATAGGACACAATTAAGTCCAAAATTAAGTAATGTCTTATCATCTGATTCCAAAAGTAAGTAACCTAAAGAGAAAATACCTCTGTGACAGATGTTTTCAGTCACCTTGTAGATGTTTCAGTCCATGTGGTAGATAGAAACTAAGATAGCAACTTACATATTTTTTCAGTAGTAAATTTATGGTTCAAAATTTCATATTAGCCTTTGAAGAGTAAGTTTAACTGGTATAAATGTTTCTTTGATTTTGAAATAATCAAGAATTAAATTATTAAAAGAATATGCTACTTTCAATATATATGTAAACTCTATTTTAATTGGGAGTAAGAATAGTATTAGATATCATTTAGTTTGGCTGGAAGTTAAAATAGCAAGTGGTATTTTAAAACTACACATATTAAAATAGTATATAGGATAATATTTTTTTAAAATACTATGCAGAATAATCTACTGTAGTGGCTATTCCTGGTTGTCAACTTGACTACGTCTAGTTAATACTTTGCTGTATATAACCAAGCATCCTTCCAATCAATCCAACTATTTACAGAATATCTATAATGAACAAAAATATTCTGGCATCATGAACAGCAACAGTCTTCTAAGAAAGCTAGACTCAATAGTATTACAGTGCCCCCATAGAACTGTGTCAACACTTGGATGTATATAAAATGAGACCCTAACCAACATTTTCTGATCATAAAGAGCTTCTCAGATCAAGAGGTGCCAAGACTCAAGACCTGGAGATGTTAACTCACGGACTATTGAGACTGAAGACAGTAGAAATATTTCTCAGTCAAAGAGAATAACATGTGCAGAAGTCTAGATATGAGTGAAAGTGTAGAAAATATGCCCTAGAAAATTTAAAAGAAAGTTCAATTCTTATAACAGAAATTTTATAAAGTTTCAAAAAGCAAGTGGAAGATAAACCAGAGTAGTGAAATAAATATATATATTTAAAAAAAAAAGCACACAAAGGGCTTTTCCAGCCATAGAAACTTCAAGTTTTACCCTAAAATCAGTGGGAATACAGAAAGAATAGGCAAGTGACTGGTCAGATTTTCAATTCATAGAGATGTTTTGAAGGATACAAAGAACCAGCCATCAAGGAAACTGAAATAGAAGCTCAAATAACAGACTGGACTGTTTTGAACTGCTTGGATGCCAGTGGGGATGAAGAGCAGTGAATATATCTGATACTCCCATTCATGGTGGAGAGAGAACTTGTTGCTAAAATACATAAAGAGAAAAATAGAATTGTAGTACTGCTTTGAGGAAATAGATATATAAACTCATTATTTCAGGAGAGAAGTGATGTTACACAGTACTTGATAACACTGAGACCCCTGAAATTGTGTTATTTACTGAAAAACACTGGTTTCAGTTATTGCCCAATCAGTATTAGCACACATCTTTAATCACCCTGGCTGGAATATATACATGCCCTTAATCTTTAATCCCAAAATATGAAAGTAAAGTTAGTTTCTAGAAAGAAGCACCAATGTTTGAAAGTGATGTCTCATTGATGGCAGACAAAGTGGCAAGTCAGAGAAAGATTTGACAGAGTAGGATAGGTTCACATGCAGGAGCAAGAGGAAAGAGAAGCTACTTAAGGAGGAATGCAAAGAAAGAGAAAGAGAAGAAGAAGGCAGCTTACTCAGAGATGGGTAGTAGAAAGAGAAGAAGCTTGGCACAGGTGAGGGTAAAAAGAAGCCAGAGTATGGGAAGGAGCCAGATTATAACAGGTTGCTAGAGTTGGCTTGACATAAAACAGCAATTCAGCAGAAAGAGAGAGAGAGAAGCTAGATTCGAGAAGTGAGCCTGCAGAGAAGTTTGAGTCAGAAGAGTTGGTTGGATCAGGCAGCCAGAGATCAGAGAACACAAGAAAGAGTGAGCTTATTTAAAAGTAACTCTGAGAGGCTCAAAACATTCTAGGCCTAGATCAGATTTGACAGAGGCCAGAAGCTTCCAGGACTAGGCCTAGGTTAGCAGAGAGATGCAATAAGCTTTAAAGATGACAATTAGTACAGGAGAAAAGAAGTTACATTTACAAGGTGATCAAAAAGGAAAATTGGGCTTGATATGGAGGATAATAAATGGTATTGAGATGTCAAATCTTTTAAGTTCAGATTCCATTTTAGAGAACCTGACCTAAGTTTGAACTCAGGTAAACTAACAGGTTGGTACCTAGCGTTAGTTTCCAAGTTGACCCCAAACAAAACTGGAGCCTAGCTCTAAGCTCTAGGCTAATCCCCAACAAGTCCAGTGCTTCCAGATTACATCCTCAAAAGACCACCAATGCAGAGGGGAGCATTAATTAAGTTTAGGATATGACTCTCAGTGCCAGCCAATTATGTAAAAGGCCACAGTAGCTTTCCAAAGTAGCTTTGCACATGTACTCCGTACTGGCAGCTTACTATAAAGCCTTGCCCCGATAGACATTTGGGACTCCCCAACACCAAAACCATCCTGAGTGATGGTGGTGTGTTGGGAGGACCTGAGCTAGCTTGAATAGAGTAAAGACCCTTCTGTGTCTTGCATCAGATTGGCTCTTGTCTGTTTTCTGAGAGATCACTAATATTTCCTGGGCACAACAGTATCTCAGATATTTTTTCACTTGATGAGTTGATGTAATGCTTTTAACGGTTTCTGGAGCTGACATAACAGATTCACATATGAGATAATTTAAATAAATTAATTTTTCTACAATGTGGAGACAAGATGTCTAATATTTTGATGTTGGTAGTGTTTGTTTGTTTTTCGTTTTTGTTTTGTTTTGTTTTGTTTTTTGAAGCATTGCTGGTGACTTAAAGTAACTATTTCCTTGTGTCTTCCTGTGGTATTCTTTTTATTTTTTGTTGTGGTTGCTGTGATAATCTGTCCTCCTGAACACTCACAAATCATACTGGCTACAGGAATTCACCATTATCATATTTAATCCTGAAGCTCTTATAATTTCTCTACCTCCAGTCACAGCTTGAATTGCAGGTAGTTATAATATCAACCTCTGATTGTGGAAGAAGAAGGAATACAACTCAGTCCTTCATGTCCAGGTTTTAAAAAAAAAATGGAAAAGAGGACTGGTGAAAAAGAAAATGGAAAAGAGAACTGGTACGAAAAAGAGAATTCAGGCATGAGTACAATGATTATTAGACTTTTATTATCATTGCTTTCTGTTTCTCATATTAGATCTCATGTTTCAAAGGGGTGTTTAAAAGTCACGAGAGCCATGGAGGACTCTGCACTTTTGATCATCCTGTCTCCACCAGATAAGTTCCCATAGTACAAGCATAGGCCACCACACAGCAGTTTCGGTGGTGCTGAGGGCAGGTTTTTATCACCTGGACATCATTCCTCAGTCTAATTACTGACCTTCTTGTTAGACTCCATCAAGGAGAATAAATAAGGGCCAAGAATACAAAAATATTTTATATATTCCCTGAGTTTAGGATGTTATGTTTGTGTTCTGCTTCAACTTTCACTACAACTTCTTCCTCTCACTATCACTAGTTCTTTGAAGATTTCTTATATAAATTTTAATCCTATCTACCCCTTCCCTCACTCCTTCCAGAGGGATGCCTCCTCTACCTACTCAGCATTCTGTTTCTTAAAAAAAAAAAGTCAAATATAGCTTGTACTATTCATACACTCTTGAATATGTGGATTATTTCGCATGTTCCGTATTCTCTTCAGTAGATAGATATTAATCATCCGAGGCAGGATACTTAAAATATTTTCCCTCCCCAAGTTGTAGTCAGCTCTCAATATCAACTTAGCTAGTGGGGTAATTCATGCCCATTGCCCTCTACCTACTCAAATTTTGGCTAGCTTGAGCCTTCACATGCTTTATCACTCTGCCTTAATTATAGTGGACTCATATGCGAAACTAGCCTGCTATATCCAGAAAATGTTGTTTCCCTGTAGCCCCTACGACCTATGGTTCTTAACATCCTCTTCCCCTCTTTTACCGTACTGTCTGAGCTCTGTGAACCCTGTGAGCTTCAACAATTACCAACCTGGTAAAATATGCTCATAAACAAAGTAGTGAAAGAATATTTTGCAAGTAATGAACCATTTTCTGATTAGATTTAAAGCCTGATTCTTAAGTTGAAAATCATATCTATCTACATCATTAGAACCAAAAACCTCTATCTAGATGTGCCATAGTCTCTACAGGAGAGCCTACTTCTAATACTCTTCTAAATGAAAACTAAAGTATGTGGAATATTCTGCCTAAAGGGGTCCACTATAACATAAATCCACAGTTACTTGATTAATTTTAGATAAAAACAACAAATACCTTTGTTTTAAGGGCATTTTATAGACCTTTACTTCCTGATACCTGTATGAATGCATCTATTCTCCCCCTCCTTTTTTTTTTTTTGTTTTTAATCTGTATTTTTTAAAATTTATATGTGAAAGAATTTGTGCATGTACATACGTGTGTATGCATATGCACATGTGTGTGAGTGTTACAGAAAATATTAAAAAAGAAAGGCAAGTTCCCATAATGCACCTTTCTACTCTGTATCCCAGTGGTCTCGCTGGCCAGTTCTTATCTCATGGAGACTCGAGGTCCAAAATCTCTCCACCCAGCTCGCTAAATTCCTCCTGGCGGGTCACTACCATGCTTCAATACCCCTAAAACCTTTGTGCTACGCCTTGCTGCATTACCTTTCTCTCTTGAAACCAGACAAGCCACCCTGTGAAGGAAAATGCAACACAAACTTAGTTCACAGGATTAACATAGAAAGCTCTATGAGTTCAAGGTCATCCAGGGTTAAAGGTGTGGTGGCACACACCTTTAACCTGGGCCACACTTTTTGCTGGAGACCTATATAAGGACATAGGAAGAAGGAAGGCTCTCTCTGCTTCGCCTGCTTGCCTTGTGGGACTGAGCAATTGCTGGATCCTTGGACTTCCATTCACAGCTGCTGCCGTGACTGTTGTTGGGAGTTGATTGTTGGGAGGTGGACTACAAACTGTAAGTCATCAATAAATCCCTTTACTACATAGAGACTAAGTTCTGTGACTCTAGAGAACCCTAACTAAGACAATGCACCATGGAAACCAGGAGACACTAGTAATTACATCTTGTCCTCACTCTACCCCAGTACAATTAAAAAAACAAACAAACAAAGAAACAACAAAAAAAAAACCAAAACAAAAAACCCTCTCTCTTTTCTGCTTCCTCTCTTTTCCCTATGCAATCCAGAAGTCCTGCCTACTCATCCAGCGATTGGCTCCTTTGCTCATTAGGACAAGAAGTCACCTGACTCATTCCTCATTTGCAGCCCCTCCCAAGAGAGGATAATTAGCATCAAAATACAAGCAACCCCAGGGCTATCTACCTGGGAAGGTCCTAAGATTGCATAAGGTTGCATAAGATTGCATTTTCTCAACAACCAGTTCTAGGAGCTGGGATGCAAATTCTAGTCTTCTAGAAGAGCAGCCAAATTTCTTAGCTGGCCTTCAGTCCCCTCAAGTCCCTTTTCTAAAGATCAGTTCACATATTCTATATCTATGAAAGATTTTCTAATACAACTCTACTTTTTTTAATAGTATTTAACTATTTCGTATTTATTTTGTAGTATTTATCACAAATTTAAATATTTTGTATTTGTTTGTATTCTTGTTTTTAGTCTGATTTCCAATTTCCATGAGAAAATACCCACATATACCCTTGTTCATTGCTCTCCTGCATTGGGAATAAGAATATTTGACTCCTAGAAGCACTTAATAAATATTTCAAAGGAATAAATAAGTAAGACACTATCATTGGATTGGTGATCTTATAAAAAGCTGTTGATTAAATAAAATAAGGCAGATAAAGGTGGATACATATTAGTATTATCAATATTTGACTGAATAATACACATAATTTGCTATTCTGAAAATGGCAGAATTTAGTATTTGTTACAAAGTAATTTAATAAACCTATATAGCCAGAAAAAATAAGCCTAACCCCATTGCTAAATTATTTTGTGTTCACTCATTGTCCTGTGAGATTTTATTTCTAATTTCTCAGCTGTGTTTCATGTATTTCTTCTCTGCAAGAAACTTCAGGGTCGGTTCCTATTTATTTATTCAGATTTTATGCATAGGGATAAGCTATAACTCCTTGAGACAGAGCATCTCATTTTCCAGGACACCCCACAGATAACAGCAATTACACTGCTATACAAAAGGTTTCCATCCAAGCAAATAATTTGTTTTTTAGTGAAAAATAAAAGATAGATCACCTCGGAAGGGATAATTTTTGTTTCTTTCATAACTGTGAATGACCTAGGAGACCCTTCTGGTCTTTCCATAAATGAAAGAAAGAAAAATCTTTCAAGAGTAAAATATTACTTATTCTATGAACAAACAACTTTAAATTAATAAAAATAATAAAGAATGAAAGTATTTGGCTTCTAGCACAGCATGTGTCTGATTTGAATCACTTTCTGTGAGTACTATTTTGTCCACTAAAAATACTTTTAGCATATCATACTGTGGAGGGAAGAAAATATTTTCAGAATAATCATTTACAGTACATATGAAAAACATTCTCACATCATCAAAATAAATTAAATATGGTACATAGTAACTTTTTAGTTTACTAGTAAGTCCAGTAATGCCTTTGTATTCATATATATTGTTCTGAAAAATATTCCAAACTTATAGTGAAATATATCTCTTTTTTATAGAATCTGAAAACAATACAGTATTTTTATCATTGTAAAACAAAATAAAATATAATTCACTGGTTAATGTTGAAAGTATATAAAGTACTTTTAATTATCTTACTTTGGGTTGGTTGGTTTTCATTATTGGATACAGATATGTATTGGAAATAGATAACAATATTGTTTCAATTAACTATTGAAAATCAAACTTCATGTTATACACTTGAGATTAGAAGTCATCCACTCAAGGCTTAGGACATAGAGGACAGGTTTTTTTTTGTTTTTTGTTTTTTTGTTTTTTTGCTTTTTTTACATTTATGGCAACTTCTTCAGCTCATGCTTTTTTTGTTTGTTTGTTTTGTTTTGTTTGTTTGTTTGTTTTCTCAAGACAGGGTTTCTCTGTATAGGGCTGTCCTGGAACTCACTCTGTAGACCAGGCAGGCCTTGAACTCAGAACTCCCCCTGCGTCTGCCTCCGAAGTGCTGGGATTAAAGGCGTGAGCCACCACTGCCAGGCTTCATGCTTTTCTTAATATACTGTGTTTTCTTAGTCTCCTAACTTATCTTGAGCTTAATTACTCATTTTGGCTCATATCAAATGCTGATCAATATTACTTTGATATAAGGTTTAAACACAATGGAAAGTAAAATAGTACACAAAACTATTAACCCTTGGTTTTGCAAGAGGTTGTTAATTGGTAAGTCACTCAAATTTTCTAAACCACTGTTATCATCCATACATTAAGAATAATCCCATTTTAGAGTATCTATATTAAAATAGTAAAAATAAATAGAAATTATTTATTGGCATAGGGTTGGAACATTGCAAGAACTGATTGAATCTTTTTGCCAGTAAATTCATTGTTGCCTTCTTATCTCCATATATGAAAATATGAACTAAGACATGCAAGCTCTACGTGATGTCCACACATTTCTACAAGGTCTTTCACATAGTCATACCTAAATTAAGCTTGTGATAAAACAATGACAATATTCACTTATTACATAAAATGCTCTTTGCCTTTTAAATGGCAACTCTTCATGTAGACATCCTGCATTTTTCTGTATGCAGTATTTCTTTGGACAGTATTTACTATCACAGTTAACTATTCAGGTCCTGGACTCTATACTTTCCTTCTCATCTTAATCCCTTCAATGTCTTCATGTTCCTGTAATATAGTCTCAATTCACTTCAGGATAATAGACTTAAATATATGACTTTAGTGTTTTCTGCATCAGTTATAAGGATTTGCTAAACGTTAGAACAATACCTATAAAATATCAAAAAATTATGGCCATAAACCTATGATGGTCAGAATAAGCTATGTAATTAAAATAAGTTAATGTTAGTTTTCTCCACAGAAGACATAAACCAAATTGTGAGATTTTCTTGTATACATAGTGATAAATTGAGTATAAAATTTTACCCTCTATGTGACACTAAGATTGTTTTGTGTGCAAGCATGTCAATATAAGTTCAGAATCCCTACATAAACGTCATGTTGAAGTATATGCCTATTCCCCAAACATTAAAAAAAATTACTGATGTAATTTTAAACCTTTTATCAGTAGACGGAGTATTTTTCCTTTCCCCTAAATATGCTCTAGGTTACAGCTTTTTGGACAGTAAAGGGTCTGAAATTCTGAACAGCTATCTCACATTTGTTTGTATATTCACCAAGAATTTAGTTACTGCCAAGTTAAAAAGTTCAGGTGTGTCTATTAGAGGATAAAAGACTCATTGTTACAGACAGAAGGAATTACTGATTTACCTAAATATATTTGAATTTGAATCATGAAGTACTGATATATAAATTAATAGAAATATATTTCATATACACAATTGACCACAAAAACTGGTGTTTTCTTCCTAAAATTAGTTTAATTATGGCTTCATACAATAAATCAACTCCAGGCTCATATTTCTTTTGACAATTGAATGAAGAGGCAGCAGAAAAATATGTCAATCTGTACCTGGATTATAGGAAATATTGCATCACATTAGTGGTTTTGAAAATATTATTTTATAATTCAAAAATTCAATTACATGTTCTACCTAGAAAACAGTATTGAGAAGTTTGAAGTTACTTTAAGGCTAAGACCCATCCACCAGCAGCTAAGCTAGATGATGAGATTTTTAATTTGGAGATTGATTGCTGTTGTTGTTGTTGTTGTTGTTGTTGTTGTTGTTGTTATTGTAGTCTATTCTACTTTTATCTGTCCACGTGCTAACATTACATTGTCTATGAGTCCAGAACTGGTTTAATTTTGAAATTGTAATTATAATAATATTTTGGGGAAAATCAAGTACAACCTCACTGTTGATGTAAGCCCAGCTTGTTGGTTCTTGTAGGCAAATATCTATAAACTAGAATTAAAGCCATCATTCTGGGTCCAGTATGTGTGCTATTAGTATTATGCTTTAGAAATCCATTTATATTACAGTAAATACTAGTCCACTTTGCACTGTAATAAAACTTCTAAGTCTCTTTGGGATTCATTACTTGCTATACTACTTATATAATGATGTTCCTGACCAGTAGTATTTTCATATTTTATTGTCTTTGTTGCTATACAGCTTTGTTTCTAAAAACCAAATGAAATAGATTTTGAATTTTAAGTTTGTTAATTTATATATCTGCAATGGACTACATAGTCACACTTGGTCTTTATCCATGAAAGGAGTTTACTCAGTTCTAAAGTACAGGTTACAAAATATCTTTTAAGCTGTTAATTCAGCACAGCAATAGTGGACAGCTCCTTGAATACAGCTGCTTTGTCATTCAAGCTGTCTGCTTTTCTGTCTTTAAACCTTTTTCTAAGCCAAATAGAAGTCTCTTAGAACAAACACACCATCACTATTTCAAGATAAAGAATTGTTTACTGATACTATTTCAATTTCTCCTTCCTCTTTTTACTTTTTTTAGTATAATGATGTACTGGAGCCATATGTCTTCCAATACCATCAAGGCCAGTACAAGGCATACAACTATGAGCCATCAGTTATGAGTGTTGATAACTGACATTCCCATTTGAAGAGCAGCAAATGTTCTTAACATTAAATCTTGTGTGCAGCACCCCCTTCTTGTTTTCTTCAAGACAGAATATTCAGAGGAACCTTTCTATAGAATTCCTCAGACCATCTATAATGGTATTGAGCCTCAATTACCCACTATAGTAAACAGCTCAATACCTGCCCTTACACTGACTTTTTTCTTCTTTCTCCTAGACTTTCCTTTCCCCTTTCCCTTCTTTTCACCCAGTAACTGAAAAGAACACCTTATACAGGAGGCTGTGTGTCAGAATCTAGAGAAATGTGCCTTGAATTGTTCAGTTAGAAAAGTATCATAATAGATATCACAATAATGATCAAATAATATCAGTCTCTACTCTGAGATACCTTACATGTTTGAAAACACCTGTGTTTGAGGCTTTTGATAAAATTTCTTTCATAAACAGAAGCTGTGAATGAGAGTGATCACTGCACAGTGAGTAAAGGATCTGCTATAGAAGGAAACTTAGTTCTGAGATCATAAACCACATAATTTTACATAAAAGACTCCAAAAGGAAATGATGACTATCTAAAGATATTATAATGTACTTTCCATATACAAGGAAGCTGATTTAGGAAAGAAAGAAAAAATAAGAAAATGTAAGACCACAATTTATGAACTTTTTTCAATTTATTTGAATATTTTAAAAAAGGAATTCAAGCAATATAATGTAGTAGAAGTAATGGCACATAATATTGCATTGCTGTCATTGTTTTGAGAATGAATATCACTTTAATGCATTTGTTGGTATGGAACTGATTATGTAGCTCAGGTTGGCATCAAACTCATTATAATCTTCCTGCCTCGAGCTCGGAAAAGGCTAGGATTGTCTGTGTTGCTAGATAGCTCTGGATTTGCACAGCAAGAGAATAATATTTGGTATGCAACCTGAGTGTGGTAAATGCATTCATTCCATCATTGTTAAGTAGAATTTGAGTGAATGTGACAATTCTGCCAATTGGTGTTATATTTTTGTACCATAGTTTAAAAATGTGTCATGAATTCAAATAGCAATTTTTATATTCCTTTAGATTTTGAGTGATGTTTCTCTTCAAACTCTTTTTAGATTAGTTTGTTTGTTGTTTTGTTTGCAATGAAGTTTTGTGTTTCATGAAAATTTCCTAACTTTAAAACTTTACAGGATGATTAAGAAGATCAAAAATGTGAACAATATAAAGGGAAGGCTATGAACATTTATTATGTGATATAAAAACTAAGGAATGTTCAAAGGGCAAAGAAGTACTGAAGAAGAAGAAGAAGAAGAAGAAGAAGAAGAAGAAGAAGAAGAAGAAAAAGAAGGAATTTGGTGATTGCTAAAGTTTTTTTTAATCAAACAGATATATAGCAGGCTGAAAAATCCACCCAGAAATATGCCAAGAAATATGGGGAAATTGTTTTTAAAATATCTAGAAGCAACAATTTGGATATGTTGTAGCCACTAATAAGTCTGTTTGTTTGCAAGAGCCACATGAGCAAAGCCTATGAAGAGTTCCTTAAACCATTAGTGGCTAGCTACTTAATGTTCTTATAATCTTAGTAACAATAATATAAATTTTATATGTAAACATATATTTATGTAAAACATACAAATGAAAACAAATGACCCAGTTTTAAATGTACATTCTTTAATATAAATGAAGATAAATATGTATTAATATAAATACACATACATAAGTAAATATAATAAGTTTATAGTCAAATGTAAACCAACAAAACTATCATTATATATAAATATATAATTTATAATATATTACAAATTAACATGTTTAAATATAAGGCAATACATGATTTTATGACCAGCTATTATTCTATTAAAAGTAATTCATTGTGGATGATACATGTAGCTAACACATATATTCAATGAGTTTTGATGATTGTGATTTTGGATTATCTTCAGATGCTATTATATTTTTGGTTAATTTACTTATTTTAGAGCTAGAGTAGAATTATCTTTTAAAGAAAAAAACCTGGAACAAAGAAACGTTGAATAAAAAATAAATACAAAGGCAATCCATTTTTCTATTTTTTCATAAATATAAAAGATCCAGAGAGAAAACTCCTTCCAAGATATGATAAAGATTTAATGACAAAAGTGTTACCTAGATGGTTATAAGTTAATACCCTTGCTTTTGAC
Organism: Montemys delectorum; assembly: GCA_019843815.1. Lineage (NCBI taxonomy): Eukaryota > Metazoa > Chordata > Mammalia > Rodentia > Muridae > Montemys > Montemys delectorum. Next base: position 12,935 of record JADRCD010149424.1, read on the forward strand.
TGAATCGTAGGGTATATGTCAACTCTGCATGCTCATAACAAGACTCAGCCACAAAGGGCCACATATCTCAGGTAGAAGTATATGAAGTAAGTTGTTTCATAAATCACATAGCATCAAAAGTCTTCCCAGTACTCCAGTATCCATTGGGGTTGTTGTCCTTATCAAATTTCTCATTGTTATAAGTTGCAACGTCCCATCTTTTTATATCTTTATAGTATTTAAGTGGCTCACTCCAGAGCATCTTGTTGTATTCTATAATGAATATCTTTCAGATCAGCTTTTTAATACATTTGGTTTTCTGCAGCAGAGGTTGACTTACTACAGCAGAATCTGGGATGTTGCTGACATTAGGTCATGCCCAGGATGCCACCTAACCCACACTACAACCTCACTGTCCTTTTGACTTATACAGTGTCTTAAGCAAACATAATGAGTTCAAAAGAAGGGCTGGATGAAATATACTTTTGTTTTTTGTTTTTTCAATTCTGCCAATTCAGTCCATTGTTATTCTACAAAAATCATTTAAAATACCATCTATTATTTTGTGTTCATGTCACTATGAGATAATATCAACTCAAATGCACTTAATTGGGTACAAGTAAACATAATACAAACATACATAAAATATTAATCTAATTTTATCACTGGCAACTCTTCTTAGGTGTTATATTCCAGATATCTCATATATTACTCAGGAACCCTCAGTGATCAATGTACCAGCATTGATTTGTCTATGATTTGTTAATAATTAGTGACTCATTCCTTTGATGAATACATTAATACAAAATTTTTTCAATTGTTTTTTCCTCTCATTGATGAAGATAGATTGAGTAACTAGAATTGAATATGTTGAAATTTAGTCTCCAACCACAGAGATAAACAGTATAAAATAATCAAAACTGTTGGTTCAGACAACAAACAGTAAATATGAGAAATGAAAACGAAATACGTATCCCTGTTAAAAATAAAGAAAAAATGTTGCTTGCAAAATAGGTTAAATAAATGCTTAGAAATGAAAATATGAATAAGAAAGGATAGTTGATTGTTTATTCCTCTCTGACTCTGACCTTTGACCTATATTCCTTGATATTGTCACTAAAGATTGTTAATACTACTATGGTGTTTACAAAATTGACAAGTGTTATAATTATAACACAACTTAAAAATTAAGACAGAGTATAACGACCTTCCCAGGATGATCATGTCTCAGACACACATATTGAACAACTATATATACAAGAAGGTACCTACGAAATGGTAAGAAATCCAGGTTACAAACTAAGTACTTTCTTTTAATACAGCAAAATGAAAAGGTGCTCAGAAGAAAGAAGGAAGAGCTACCTTGTCAGCCTCCCACCCTCAACTCAAAGCAACTCAGCCTGGAAAGAGACACTTTCCACTTGGGAAGGGGAAAGGAATTAAATATGGGTCTCAACCTCTATGCCTGGTACTATATCTACAATGGTGAAACCTCTTATCAGGAAGGAACACAGAGGCAACTCCTGGACCCATTTGACTAGATCAGTATCTACAATCTATCTATATAACAAAGTGATTGTTTGGAGCACTCTTCCCCCTACCTTCAGCAGTAGAGCTAAGTGGAAGTCTTTACCCATTGTGGAAATGGAAAATCATCTCAGTACTGTCTTTAAACTCTTTGCAATAATGATCACAGTAAGTCCTAGAAAATGATAGAAATAAAAGGACCTGAATACAGGCCAGACCATAAATAGATCTTTTAGGAATGTTTTAGTGCAAGGTACATAAAAATATACCTTCAGGTTAGACTCAAGATTCAGATTGTATAACTGCTAGCTTGGGAGTAGACCTGAAACACACCCATGGCTCCCTTGAAATTCTCTAGCTCCTCATTGCTTTAAGACATAGCTACAACATGGCTTTACAATGTAGTTATGGCCAAAGGTCTGTCACATCATCCATCTTTCAACCTCTGGTGCACAATCTCACTAGGCTAGTGCCCTTAGATAAAATTAGCGAATTATCCCTAGCATTGATAAGAGATAGATGCACAAGTACTGTGGGGTAAAATTAAGGTTTCATCAGTACTACCTCAGGTGTGATTTGCAGTAAATACTTGAGAGTGCATAGTTCTCATAACTGAGATTCTAAGGGAACCCAACTGTGAATCAAATTATGTGGCCAGGAATCTACTTTCAAGAATATGTGTGGACCAAAAGCCTCATTTGTTATAACAAGGTAGTAATCTAAAAACTTTATCCTTGAGCTGGGTTTTGTTCAGGTAAAGTATAACAATAAATATGCCAATATGGCTCATATTTCTCAACAGAAGAAACTTCCAGATTAGCCCTATGACTAGAGTTAGTCATAGGGCCAAGCCTCATTAGACTTCTTCATTAAATACCTGTGTTGTTTGTTCAAATAGTCCTGGTTCACAATGTCCACACTATCAACCAGAAATCCACAAAGGCCAGGAAGTCTATGGGCTTGAGTGGTGCAGCACTGTACTATTAGTAGTCATGGACATATTAATGAACCTGGCATTCATGGATTAATGGTAATTCTATCCAGAAATGATCTTATAGTGTCTGCTCACAGTCTATCTATAAATGAGGTTTTTGAAGCTATGCAAGCTCCAAAAAGGCTGGAGGAATAGAAGTATTGAAGTGATTTATTGGTTCATTCTGAACAATATAATAACTATGATCTTGAGCCAAACCTTATCTATGATCATCCATTATTGTTGGAAATGACAACACATTATATACTACAAGAAAAAAAATTTGAGTACCATTGAATGCTGAATTACTAGAAATGAGCACTGGCTTAGAACAAAGAAAAACTCTTTAGAAATTTTAGATATACAGGATCCTATATGGCCAGATTTATAACATTGTATTAAGTATCACTTTCATAGATGTCCAGGCACTATTGATACCTAATGGAATCCTGGATATTTGGAAAGCTACAACTACACCAAAAAAAATTAGGTGCCAGAAACTGACAAATTAGTATTCAGTGCCAGAAAGTTTTGAAATAGCTAATTTAAGAAAACTCGATGATCTTGTAGAAAATATTCAGAAATATTGCATTATTCCAATAGAATATGTTTTAAAAGGCGATAAAAATGACTGAAGAAACAAACAAAACTTTTGCACTAAAAATATACCTAACAAAATTAAAAATTCAATAAGACACATCTATAGCAGATTCACATAGAAGAAGGAATTGGAGGGACACAAAGTAAGACCATTTGACAATAATTAGTTGGAGAAAAAAAAAAGAGAAACAAAGGAAATTATAGGGCATTTGTGATATCATGGAAAAAATAGGATGTTCTATTCTGGAATTCTTGGCAAACCAGATGATGCCCAAAGGTGTCAAGATCTTACTAAAGAAGAACATAAATTTACCCCCACTTAACAGAGTGATTCAAATAGCCAGCTACAGAAAATCAAAGGTTACCGGTTTCATTTGACTCAATCAAGTATAACTTCCATATAATTATATCTTCTGTCTTTAAAGGGTAAAAGGTCCAAAAAATATTCTCAAAGATACAAAAAACAAAGAAACAAATGACAAAAAATCCCACCAATACTAATAATACATAGAGGAGTTCCAATTTGCTGAAATTCAGAGCTTTCAGCCCATATCCTATAATTCAGAGGAGAGCTGGTAGATTTAGAGAATAAATATCCATTCAGGAAAATCATAACCTCTCAGGAGACAGCTATATCAGGCTCCTGTCATCTATCACTTGCTGTTATCCACAATAGCGTCTAGATTTGATGATTGAATATAGCTGTCTATTGGGGAGGCGCTGACAGTACCCGACTAATACAGAAGTAGATGCTCACAGCCATCCATTGGAGTGAGTACAGGGTCCCCAGTGTAGGAGCTAGAGAAAAGACTCAAGGAGCTGAAGGGTTTGGAGCCCCTTAGGACAAACAACAGTATGAACTAACTAGTACCCTCAGAGCTCCCAGGGACTAAAACACCAACCAAAGAGTGCACATGGTAGGAATAATGTCTCCAGTAGCATATGTATAGCAGAGGATGGCCAAGTCATTCATCAATGGGAGGAGAAGCCCTTGGCCCTGTGAAGGTTCTATGCCCCAGTGTAGGGGAATGCCAGGGCCAGAAAGCAGGAGGAGGTGGGGTGGTGGTGGTGGAGAGGGAATAAGGGTTTGTTTTAGTTTTTGGTTTCTATTTTATTTTATTTTATTTTATTTTATTTTATTTTATTTTGGAGGGGAACCTGGGAAAGTAGATATTGTAAATAAAGAAAACATCTAATAAAAAAATTTAAAAAAAGAAAACCATAACCTAAGCAATACTTATAAACTTAAGAGAAATAAATACACCATTAGGTCAATTAAGTAAAGAGAGTGTATTTCTACTCACCCTACAAGATATGTCAAAGGGAACTGCTTACCAAAATGAAAAGTATTTTGTGGTACAAGGATTTAAAGGCAGAGTCTCATCCATCCACAGAAAGTGATCAATCACTTAGCTACGAACAGTATACCCTCAAATATATTAAGTGCCACATCATAAACTAAATTAAAAAACATTATAAATACATAAAAATATTTGAAGAGGATTGGTGTTCTTTGAATGTCGAAGAGAACTATAAGCTAAATCCTATGGTCCTGAGGTTTTAGTTCTTGTTAGGATAGTCTTAACTACTGAACATATTACATTAGATTTTATATATATATATATATATATATATATATATATATATATGGTATATATATTTCTCAAAATATGAAACATAAATGACTCATAAATATGTAAAAACTTGTTCATCATCCTTAGCATCATGGAAATGTAAATTAGTATAACTGTTTTGAGGTTTTTTTATTAGATATTTTCTTTATTTATGTTTCAAATTTAATCCCCTCTCCTGGTTTCTCCTCTGAAAACCCTCCTACCACATCCCTCCTCCCTCTGCTCACTAACCCACCTACTTCCACTTCCCTGTCCTGGCATTGCTCTATACTGGGGCACTGAGTCTTCACAAGACCAAGGGCCTCTCTTCTCATTGATGTCTCACAAGGCCATCCTCTATTACATATGCAGCTGGAGCCATGGCTTCCTCCATGTGTACTCTTTGGTTGGTGGTTTAGTCCCTGAGAGCTCTGGAGGTACTGATTGGTTTGTACTATTGTTCCTCCTATGGGACTGCAATCCCCTTCAGTTCCTTAGGTCCTTTCTCTAGCTCCTCCATTGGGGACCCAGTGCTCAGTCCATTATCTCATCACAGTCAGAATGACTAATATAAAAGAAAATGACAAAAACTTCTGACACGAATGTGGGTGTGGAAGGTATAAATTTATTTACTGGTGATGGGAGCACAAACTAGTGAAGTCACTGTGGAAATTAGTGTGGTAGTTTCTCAGAAACATAAACATAAAATCTAGCACATGGTCAAGGTATACTATCACTCTTGAATGTTTACACAAAGGCCTTAAGTTCTTACTTTAGAGTTATTTGTTCGACCATCTTTATAGCTTCTCTACTTATATTATACAGGAAATATGAACAGTTTATATCAACTGACAAATGAATAATGAAAATGCAGCACATTAGCACAATGGAATATTATTTAGTTGTAAAATAAAATATAAAGGTAAGCAGATGGATGCAGAAATACTGATCATTATTAAGGTAGACAAAGGCCCAGAGTTTTCTCCCTTTAGTGACTGCAGTTTTTAAAATGTGTGCATCATTTAGAATGTCAATAGAGAATCAGAAAAAATTCAGGTGCATGAAGGGGGCTTTAAAGGAGGTTGTTACCTTAGCACACTCCTTAATGGAAGAGCTACAGTGCTCTGAATCTAAATCCACACAGCTGCATTAAGAGATTCATGGAAAGAGCTAGAAACTAAAGCACTCAATGGACTAGTCAAACGGAGCTACAAATTGATACTTGGACTCAAACTGGGTCATGTTAGTCAGTGCATTGTGCAACAGAGCCCTCCCCCCAAATGGATCACATCAGCCTATGATACATAATAAACAAACATGATCTTCCTTTAGGGAATCATCAAACTTATGCATTGGAAACAAAGTAAATAAATAGTATTAATTTAATTTATTGAACTTTGAGAGTTGTCTATAAAAGATACATAACAACCTCAGTAATGTTGGTATTATTTGCACCAGAAACTTAATTTCCTTAAATTGCTGTCTGGTTCCTTCACTGAAAAAAATCCCAAGATCATTATCCTGGTTAAAAGAAATGAAATAAAACAGTCAAATAAAAGGTTGGAATTAATCATTCTCAGAAATCATATGAAACAAAGTTGTTGGTCACAGAAAATGAACACCAGTGAATATTATAAATTAATCATGAATATCATAAAACAAGAATATTAGATGTTCAAACTAGTTAACAACTAGGAACGGCTACAAAGTGTTCTCAAAAATGTTTCACTAGGCTGGGCAGTGGTGGTGACGCCTTTAATCTCAGCACTTGGGAGGCAGAGGCAGGCAGATTTCTGAGTTCAAGGCCAGCCTTGTCTAGAGAGTCAGTTCAAGGACAGCCAGGGTTATACAGAGAAACCTTGTCTCAAAAGGAAAAGAAAAATCACTAAAATAGCAGAAAAATAAGGAATACATTTCCAATTACTTTTATCTCAGCATGAGTTTCTTATCTTAAAGAGAGTTAAAAAAAATTCTGGCCAAGACAGATGAATTGGTAGGCAATGTCAGTGGCTGCCCTTCCAGAAGACTGGATTCAATGCACCGAACCCATGTGGCAACTAAAAATCATCTCTAATGTTAGTGCCAGGGAATCCCAGCACCATCATCTGGAAAACACACAGGCTTACATGTTGACCAAACACTCACATATCCAATGAATAAATAATAAAACAAAATAAATAGGGTTTGTCAATACTTGGCAAATGATATTTTGTTGATTACCTTCTTGATCAGTCTGGAGACCAGGGGAAGAAGATGTGCTGGGAAATCCATGAATTGAGCGTAACTATAATGCGAGTAGCATTAAAAGTAAGAATGAGGGCTGGGGAGATAACTCAGTGGTTAAGAGCACTGACTGCTCTTCCAGAGGTCCTGAGTTCAATTCCCAGCAACCACACGGTGGCTCACACCCATCCTTAATGGGGATCTGATGACCTCTTCTGATGTGTCCAAAGACAGTGACTGTGTACTCAGATACATAAAGCAAACAAATCTTTAAAAACAAACAAACAAACAAACAAAAAGTTAGATTTTTGCTGAAAAGCAGCCAAACAGGATATGTTTTGGGAAGAGCTGTAGCTATCAAACACTAAGCAGAACACGTGGAGGAGAGAAAATTGAACAGATACAGAGAGCAATCTAATACCAGGTATTTAGGACATTCTCCAAGTTCCTTGGTAGAATTATTTCTTTAAAATATAATTGTAAAGAAGTACTAAGGGGGGAGTTCAAAAATCTGACAAAATTTAGGTCAATAAAGATTTGATGCCTAACATTGTCTTTGATACTTTGTAAACATTGAATTCATTTGACATCCATTCTGATAAAGCTAATTTGAGATTTCAGTCAAGTATAACCCCTAAAATGTAAAAGTATAAAACAAAGCAATGTCTATTTCTAAATAATATTGTAGACTATTCACCCTAATAATATTTTCCTTTTTCACTCCTAATGATAACTATTTTAAGAACCAAAACAAAGCTTAGCCTTTATCTCCTCTTTGGTGACAATTTCCTCACTCAGAGATGGTTTCAATGGAATTCTAATACTTGGATCTATATACTAGAATATAAAAATATACTTTATTCTCTTGCTATAGCCTAAGAATTATTAAACAATGAATTGAAAAACTCAAATTTTTCTCTTCCCGTTGAGGTGGCGGCCGGCCTCGCCTCATACTCAGCTCCGTTTTTTCCTCTCCTCGCTTTTCCCCTTTTCCCCTCACCCCGGGGCCCAGAGCGGCCGGACTTCTCTCTCTCTTGTCTACGGTGGCCTTCGAGCCCCTGCGTGTGCTCCTTTCCCCGCCATGAATGAGGAATACGACGTGATCGTGCTGGGCACCGGCCTGACGGAATGTATCTTGTCGAGAATAATGTCAGTGAATGGAAAGAAGGTTCTTCATATGGATCAGAACTCATACTACGGAGGAGAAAGTGCATCTATCACCCCGCTGGAGGATTTATACAAAAGGTTTAAATTACCAGGACAACCGCCAGCATCAATGGGCAGAGGAAGAGTCTGGAATGTTGACTTAATTCCCAAGTTCCTTATGGCCAATGGTCAGTTGGTGAAGATGCTGCTTTTCACAGAAGTCACTCGTTGTATGGACTTCAAAGTGATTGAGGGGAGCTTTGTCTATAAAGGGGGGTGGGAATCTACAAGGTTCCTTCCACTGAAGCAGAAGCCCTGACATCCAGCTTAATGGGACTGTTTGAGAAACGCCGCTTCAGGAAGTTCCTGGTTTATGTTGCCAACTTTGATGAAAAAGATCCTAGAACTTTCGAGGGTGTTGATCCTAAGAAGACCTCCATGAGAGATGTGTATAAGAAGTTTGATTTGGGCCAAGATGTTATAGACTTTACTGGCCATTCTCTTGCACTGCACAGAACACATGACTACTTAGATCAGCCATGTTGTGAAACCATTAATAGAATTGAACTTTACAGTGAGTCTTTGGCAAGATATGGTAAAAGCCCGTACCTCTATCCACTTTATGGTCTTGGAGAATTGCCACAAGGATTTGCAAGGTTAAGTGCTATATATGGAGGTACCTCCATGTTGAATAAACCAATTGAAGAAGTCATTGTGCAAAATGGAAAAGTGGTTGGCGTAAAATCTGAAGGAGAGATTGCTCGCTGTAAGCAGCTCATCTGTGATCCCAGCTATGAAGAAGATCGGGTTGAAAAAGTGGGCCAGGTAATCAGAGTGATCTGTATCCTTAGCCACCCTATCAAGAATACCAACGATGCTAACTCCTGCCAGATTATTATTCCACAGAACCAAGTCAACCGCAAGGCAGATATCTATGTGTGCATGATCTCCTTTGCGCATAATGTGGCAGCACAGGGCAAGTATATTGCCATTGTAAGTACAACTGTGAAGACCAAGGAGCCAGAGAAAGAAATCAGACCAGCTTTGGAGCTCTTGGAACCAATTGAACAGAAATTTGTCAGCATCAGTGACCTCTTTGTATCTAAAGATTTGGGAACAGATAGTCAGATCTTCATTTCTCGTACCATACACTTTGAGACAACCTGTGATGACATTAAAGATATCGATAAGAGGATGACAGGATCTGAGTTTGACTTTGAAGAAATGAAGCTCAAGAAGAATGACATTTATGGAGAAGACTAACAGCAGTACATATTATGTAATTAGGACAAACGTAAAATTTGGCAAATAATGTATATTGTATGAAATCAATATTGTAAGCCCTGCTTTTATGATCGAAATGGAGTTTGAAGAGTGCTATACCAATGAATACTCCTTCACTTTTCTAATATCATGTATTAACTTGTTTTCATGGAATGGCTAGTCAGAATTGGTTGGTTCTGTTCAGTTTAACCAGACTGCATTTTTTCCTAGTGAAGGAGCTGTTTTTTTAAAAAAATTGCTATCAATACAGAGAACTTGATACAGTACTTGTATCTTTTAATCAGTGTAGCCTTTGCAATTGTGTGACATTGCTCAAGAGCTGGATCCATACAATTTGTGCCATCCTGATATTGGGAGTCTAAATTGAATATCCTTTGGTTTCTGAAAACGTTCAAAGTTTTCTCTATCGTGTTATGTCAAGTATTATTACAGCAGGGCCCAAATAGGAGAGCCACATGTTTTGTTTATGTGGGTATAAACTTTTAGCCAAACTTCAGACTTAGGAAGTTGGAGGAAGCCAGTATGTGGTATTTTAACCTACAACAATTGCTGAGAAGGGAAAAGGAACTTTAAGGTAAAGCAGGTAAAAATATAGAAAGAAGCACCTTCTAGCCCAGGTAGGGCTTCTTTAATGGACCGAGTTGCAATGTAGTATTGATTTGACAGAGCCTCAATTTCAATGATGTCTGTTCCAAAATGGCTCCAAATGATTTCCGTACTGCAAAATAAAGCCAAACTCTGGAAACCAAAAAAAAAAAAAAAAAAAAAAGAAAAAGAAAAACTCAAATTTTATTATCCGAGATTATTGTCACCATTTATCAATACATATTAAACTATAATTATTTAGAACATTTTAAATTTATCATTACTCATTACTGCATGTCTGTCTTTTTTTCTGTGTATATACTTGTGCTATGAATACATGCAGTCAGAGGACAACTTTGTGCAGTTGGATTTCTCCTTTGACCTTCATGTGGGTTTCAAGGAGATGACAGGGAAATGTGGTCAGCGCAGTTAGTACTTTTATCTACTGAGCAAATGCAGAATGAAAAGTTGTGAGTCCTGTCCCAGTGGATATATCTACAAGAGAACTATAGTACTAAGACTCACTGATCATTGGAGAAGGAGTAGAAAGCCTGTTAGATCCACAGGGAGATGGAGTTTGATATAAGATTGTGTCTACTTTTGAAGCTTTGAAGGCAGAATGCTTTCATGTATGTACTAGTTTATATGTAGTTTTCCAGGAAAGCTATCCTATACATAGTGATCAAAAGTAGCCGATTTCTGTCAGTTCCCATTCCAAGTGCCACTAAAACCAGTGGGCTGAATGTCCTATGACATGAAATTATTTTTCATGATGTCTTTCATGAAACTAAAGTGAGATTATTGACAATACTTACTTAGCAAATAATAACAATAGCAATTGAAATAAATAATGCATACAGTGTTTTATATGAAATATAAGTCTGACTTCATATTTTTTGCCTCCCTTGAGTTATATGAATGAAATCATTTGCGTAGATTAGCTGTCACAAAAATTTAGAAACCATTAAATCAAAATGAGTTGAACTTGAGTGTAGTGGTCTGTGTGTTGTTCTGGTATCCACACCCCTAAAAACTGCTGAAAGGAAACAAGCTAACAGATTTCCCTTCCCAGATGCTTTATTCTTTGAGAGGAGCACCGTGAACACATTTATTCTCAAATATGACTTAATCTAACCATGCTATTGATACATGTCTCTGATTTTTAAAAAAGCTGTTTTGAGTGATGCTTTGAAATTCAGTCAGGACTTCAATCCAGTCATCTTCAGACTCGTTACAGAGCTTTTGTAAGTGCAATCATGCCTCAGTGAAATGCCCTATCAGAAAGACTGATATCACCTGCTAGGGAGATCTCTAGAGCCCAAGATGAAAATAGAGGCAAACAAGCCCCCTCATCCATCCGCCAACTGAATATTCTATAACACTTAAACTGATTTAACATTTCTATTGGAAAGAGTTACAGGATTAAAGAATAAAAATGTTTATGTGAGTTTGGGAAACAAATCTGATCTGATTTCACAGAGGTGGCCAACCAAAAGTCATAAAGAGTTCTTAATATTATAAGAACAGAAATAATAAAATATGATATTTGAATAGCTACACTAGCTTGCTTCTTGGATCTACTTGCTTGGAAAATCTCTTTTCAATCCTTTACTTTGAAATAATATTTACCTTTGGTGTTTAGGTATATTTCTTGTATGAAACAGAAGGATGGATACTGTTTTCATATTCATTCTGTTAGTGTCTTTTTATTGGGGAATTGAGTCCACTGAGATATTAGTAACTAATAACACTTTTTAATATTATTTCATTGTAGGTTGTAGTGGCTATTCCTGGTTGTCAACTTGACTATATTTGAAATGAACTACAATCTAGAATTAGAAGGCTCACCTGTGGCCCTAATCTGGAGGCTGAGAGATACAAGTTTCCAACCTGAATCTTGGCATGGAGATCTTGAGGTATAGTGGCTATGAATCCCAGAAGATTAAGATAGGAAGATCTATGAGTTCAAGGTCATCTGGGATTAAAGATGTGATGGCACACACCTTTAATCTGGGCCACACCTTTTGGTGGAGACCTATATAAGGACATTGGAAAAAGGAAGGCTCTTGGCTTCGCCTGCTTGCCTTGTGGGACTGAGCAACTGCTAGATCCTTGGACTTCCATTCACAGATGCTGCTGACCATTGTTGGGAGTTGGACTACAGGCTGTAAGTCATCAATAAATTCCTTTACTACATAGAGACTACCATAGAGACCTGGAATTCTTCTCCTTCTATTCCTATTATTCTTAGATTTAGTCTTTTCATAGTGTCCCATGTTTTCTAGGTGTTTTCTATCAGGAAGTTTTTAGATTTAGCATTTTTCTTGATGGATTAATTCATTTCTTCTATTGTATCAACAGCCCTGAGATTTTTTTCTTCCATCTCCTATATTATATTGGCGATGCTTGCAGCACCTTTCCTGTTCACTTACCTAGATTTTCCATTTCCAGAACTCCCGCACTTTGGGTTTTCTTCTTTGCTTCTATTTCCATTTTCATCTCTTGAGCAGTCTTCTTCACCTGTTTGTTTCTTTCTTGGAATTATTTAAGGTATTATTGATATCCTCCAATTTTTTGTTTGTTTTTCTTGAATTTATTTAAGCAATGTTTTTCATTTCTTCTTTTATCATCTTCATAAAAGATGTTTACAGATGTTTTCTTGTGTTTCAGCTGCATTGAAATACTCAGGTTTAGCTATGCTAGATTAGTAGGGCTCTTAGAGTGCACTATTCCCCTCTCTGTTGGTAATTCTGTACTTATACTGGCATTTAGTCACCAGGGTTTGGAATGATTATAATTCTAGGTGCTGATTTCTGGGATTGTCTCCCCCATCCCATTGATTTATGATTCCTCTTTATTCTTCTGGTCTTTGTGGCCTGGATTTCTGGTGCTGTGTGACCTCTGATCTAGTAGGAAGGCTCTGATCATGTTGGAGCCTGGACTTCTGGTGACTAGGTTGGTATAGCTGTGGGTCTTCTGAATGGTGTGACTTGAACCTGAGCTGCAATTGGAGTAGGGGTCTTGCCATGAGGCTGATGGTGAGATAGGGTTGGGAGACAATGGAATATGGTTTGGGGAAGGGATTATAGAGCCTCATTGACTTCTTAATGAGAAAAGAATTTATAATATAATCTACAACTTATTTTCTTATACATATTAAAAATGTGTCTATCCCAGTAAATACAAGACTTTAGTCACTCCCATTAAACTCTCTCTCTCTCTCTCTCTCTCTCTCTCTCTCTCTCTCTCTCTCTC
>JADRCD010149454.1:0-32133 GCA_019843815.1 Montemys delectorum
TTTTCGGGGCACAACACTGGGTCTTGCTTTTGATCTATTCATCCTCTAAATCTGTTTATGTGCATGCTTTATGCTGATAGATAAGGACTGTCTTCTGTCTTTTTATGGCTGTTCAGTTGTTTTGCATATCCTTTATGCCTGTCTTCATCCATTCTGATTTGGTAGTTTCTTTATTGACTAGTTTTGATACTCTTTCTCTTATGTGTATCTGATCTACTAGAAAGAAATATCTTCATGCCATTTTCATGATGGTGGCTATCTTTCTTCTTCTCACTCATAATAGTGATTTGTCTTAAACACTTCTTGGAGGGTTGGGATGATGTAGCAAATTCTCTTGATTTTTGTTTGCCCTGGGAAGGCTATTTCTCCTTCATTTCTAAAACACCCATTCACTAAGCTAAATGCATACATAGATTGGAAATAGACTGAAAATAAAGTTATGTGTTAGGTACTGTATATAGTAGATATGTAGTATATATAAATAAAGTGAAACATGTGCAGCATACATTATATAGAAACTTAAAAACAGATTTCAAAAAAAGAGATTACAAAATCTGGATAACAAAGTCTTCACTAGCACATTTAAAAACACGTATGTGCTTCCCCTACCCATTTTCTGTATTTGCTGAGTCCTCTGGAGCAACTTGAATGGTTCTGAGCAGTCTGTTATGCCAGGGGGGCCTCCATTCTCCCCCAGCCTCTCCTTCCAACTGCTTCAGACCTGTGGATCCTGAATCTTACAGTTAAACTTCCCTTTGCCCACCCATTTTCCCTGCTTCCTGAGTCCCTTGGGCACATCATGCTGCCATGAGCATCCTGTTAGCTCAGGTGGACCTCCATTCTCCCACAACCTCTCTTCTCACCTTCATTGGATAGCCTAACACAACCGAAGCACAAGAAAATGACCTTAAATCCAACCTTACAAAATGATAGAGGCCTTTAAAATGGAAATGAGTAAATCTCTTAAAGAAACGCAGGAAAATACAATCAAACAGGTGGAAGTCTTTAAAGAGGTAACAAATAAATCCAATAAATATATACAGGAGAACACAATTAAACAGGTGAAGGAAATACATAAACCTGGGCAAGACCTGAAAGTGGAAATAGAAGCAATAAGGAAAGCACAAACTGAGGGAATCCTGGGGATGGAAAACCTAGGAAAGAGAACAGGAAGAACAGATGCAAGCATCCTCAACAGAATACAGGAGATGGAAGAGAGAATCACAGGCATAGAAGATACAATAGAAGAAATTGATACCTCAGTCAAAGAAAATAAATATTAAATCTAAAAATTCCTGATACAAAATGTCAGGAAACCTGGGATACCATGAAAAGACTTAACTAACTTAAAAATAATAGGAATAGAAGAAGGTGAAGAGTACCAGCTACAAGGACCAGAAAAAATTTCTCCAATCTAAAGAAAAAAATGCCTATGAACATACAAGAAGGTTATAGAACACCAATTAGACTGGACCAGAAAAGAAATCCTCCTGCTACATAATAATCAAAACACAACATGCACAGAACAAATAAAATATTAAAAGAAGTAAGGGGAAAAGGACAGGTAATATACAAAGGCAGACTTATTAGAATTATACCCTACTTCTCAATAGAAACTCTAAAAGCTAGAAGAGCCTGGACAAATATCTTGCAACATCTAAAACAAACACAGGTGTCAACCTAGACTATTATACCCAGCAAAACTCTCAGTCACCATAGATGGGGAAAACAAGATATTTCAAGACAAATCCAAATTCAAACAATATCTATCCACAAATCCAGCCATACAGAAAATACTAGAAGGAAAACTCTAACCTAAGGAGGATATTTACATCCAAGAAAACAACAGGAAATAAGTAATTAGGTTCCTGGATGTTCCTATTGTAGTAGGCATTGGGAGGGAGCTTCATTTTAATGGTCAGGGTGTGTCAGGCCTCTGATGGATATCCTTGGACTGTATGGTTTCAGATTATCAGGTCTGTATGGTTTAGCATCTGCAGACCTAATAAAGGTGGGCAGAGAAGTGGCAGGAGAAGCAGGTATACTAGATAGCAGATTGCCCAGGGCAGCTTAGGGTATCCCAGAGAACTCAGAGAGCAGGGAAGATGGGAGGAGGGTGGGAAGCTAATCTGTATGATTCAGAATCTGCAGGTCTGATAAAGGTGGGCAGAGAAGAGATGGGAGAATAGGGGTCCAGAGGGGATAGCAGACTGCTCCAGAGAACTCAGACAGCAGAGAAGATGAGTGGAGGAAGGGAAGCTAACCTGTATAACTCAGAATTTATAGGATTGATGGGGGTGTGCACAGAGGTAGTAGAAGAATGGAGTTCCACTGTGGATGGCAGACTTCTCAAAACTTTTGATCCAAAATTTATCTTGTCTACAAGAAATGCAGGGACCAGGGATGGAGCACAGACTGAGGGAATGGCCAACCAAAAACCTGGCCCAACCCGGCAGAGACTTGATGTACCAGGGTTTGGGATACCCAGGGTCCCCCACCCTCTCAGAGGAGAAGGGGAGAGGGAGAGGGGGAAGGACTGTGAAAAGGGATGATCTGAGTGGGTGGGGGCAAAGAGTGGGATGCAAAGTGAATAAATACTAAAGAAAAGGGGGGATGTTGAAGCTTAATTTAGTTCTGGTATTGAGATGTGAGACTTCCTTTGAGGTATGACTAGGATTAGGAAAATTATTAGGATAAATTCCTCATGATTCAATTTTATACACAGACACACACACACACACACACACACACACACACACACCAGCTGTGTATTCCTAGTCTTTTTTTCCTGTACACATAGACATCTTCCATGAAGAAAGCCATTATAAGATTTGACACTTTTTACTTTACATCTCCAGAACTGTATACCAACAAACCTTTGTCAAAATACCTCTAGTATTTTGTTATAGCAAAGAAAAACAGTGATGCATACTGGATGTTTTTCTCTGAGTAGAGTGATTTTGTTTGGTGAGCTGCAAGAGGCAGTGATCTTTTCTGAGCCAAATATAAAGTCAGCTTTTATTGTGGTTCCATGATATCTTGAGTTTCATATTACTTCTTTCCTCCAATGAGAGGGAGGTCACTAATTTATGCATACTCCAGATGTAGAAGGTCCTTGTGCTCATAGATAGGCACCAGAAGAACCAGAAATGTTAAACACACAGAGTTGTCTGATCAAAGGGAGAGATGTATAATCTGCTTTCTACCCAGAAGACTGGGAGCAGATGTAGTTAATAGCTTGTGATATTTACACTGTGTGGCTGAGACCACACTGGATCTTCCCTCAGACCCTTATCATGAGCATGCCTATCGGTAAAACCCATTTTTATGGAAGCTGTCCCATGTAACCAACCTATAGAACTAATCTTTATTAAAGATTTCACCTGTACTTTACAATGATTTTTTGATGCAGTCATGTGTTAAGCTTCATTGTGCTCATGGATTGAATTATTTATCACCAGGAAAACTTCCTCTAAGTTGTGCTGTGCTTAAACATACCTAAAGTAAACTACTTGGGGTCAGACTCCTGAAGTTTGAATCAACACTAGCTACTTAGTCATGTTGAATCAAACTATCTTCCTGCCTCCCTCAGAGACCTTCACATCCAGAGGATTGGATAGGAGAAGTCTGTCCAAATATTAAGTGATATATTTCTGTTAGTTATAAAGTCATAATGACCTGCAAATGTTTTCTTTAGAAGGTGATGTTTAAGTGAGAGAAGCCATGCTTGTTTTCAGGGCATATTTCTTTGCAGTCTAGATATAGATGTCTTGATAGCCCAAGCCATGTGAGATCAGTTTTCAAAAGTTCTTGGGCTGTTTACTTCTAATAATTATTTATTCTCTGAAGATATAGCTTAATGAGGTGTCATTTAGATATATTGCATGTATTTAATTGGTGAAAGTAAAGCTGTTGTATCCTAAGTCCCTACATCCATTCTTGCATAGTACTATGAACTAGAGTACATGTAAACATTTTCCTCCAATTAAAGCATATTAATTTGGGAGAATTTTAGAGGCAGAAAATTAAAATCATATTGATTTTATACTTTGCTTCAGGAGAAGGGTAACATGACATTTCTTTTTAACTAAAACTAGGATAAGAGACTGAGTTTGCCCTGATAGAGCACTTTCCATTATATTTAATGGGGAGAAGCTGTAATTTTTGTGAGTGGACACAAGGGGGAGAGAAAAAATGCAGTAGGTGACACAGAATGTACTGTAAGTAGGGCCTATTCACCACAGAAATTCCCCTTACTTGGGTTTGTTATTTCCTTTTAGCAGTATTTCTCAGTAGGAGGCTATTTGGTGGTTCACTTGGTGCGATAAAATACTGAAGCTCTGTCTTTCTGACATTAACCACCCATTCTGTTAACAAGTTAGTGGCTATATCCCATTCTGCAAAGGGTATAGAGGTAGAGTATTTTTTTTTTGTCTTCTTTAGAACTAGTAATAAGTACTTCCCTGAACCTTGATAGGGTGACTTCTTACCTCAGATTGCATCCATCACGCTAGCAATATAAAATTCTTATACACAGGATCTAATACCCTATATGATGGTCGGGTTTTCCTTTCCAATATAGTAACAGTGCAGTTGAAATGTCCTTAAAAAAGATATAAGCTCCAAACTTAAGACCAACTTTCTCTAAGACTCTAGAGAACTCTCATTTTTGGAGGCTTTAAGCCCTCTCAGGTAGGTGGAACATGATGTTAATCATACCCTAAGGCAGTGATTCTTAAACTGTGGCTCGTAAGATTCCCTTTGTGTGGGGGGGAATCTAACAATTCTTTTACCACTATATCAAAAAAGAAGAAAAATATTTTATGGGTGGGTGTGTGTGTGGGGATCACCACAACATGAGGAACTGTATTAAATGGTTGCAGTATTAGGAAGGTTGAAAATCATTGGTCTAAGGTATGCATGCCTTGGATAGATGACCTTTATCATCCAGTAATCATTTTCTGCTTGAATCTAGACTCCAGAAGCTGAGGAGGGTTTGATGCAGGCAGAACCATGCACCGTGCTGGTCTGACAGCTGGTCCGACACCGTGCTGGTCTGGTTAGCACTGTCCTATCAGAAGGTCTGGAATCAAACTGCCAGAGTCAGAAGTTCAGCTTTTCTCTTTCTCATCTTTGTATCTCTAGTTTCTCCTCCAGAAACGGGGGCAGTAACACAACTTCCTATTTGGTCCCCATGGGAAAAAATAAACACAGAGCATTTCATTTTATTTTTTAACTTTTAATTTTTTTATTAATCATTTCATTTGTTTACATCTCAAATGATATCCTACTTTCCAGGTACTCCTCCACCAACACCCTCCATCCCATACTGCCCTCCTTTTTGCCTGTATGAGAGTGCTCCCCCACCCACCCATCCACCACTCCAGCATCCTACTACTCCAGGGCATCCAACCATCGTGAGACTAGAGACCTCCCCTCTCATTGCTGTCGGGGAAGGCCATCCTCTGCTACATATGTATCTGGAGCCAAGGATCCCTCCAGGTACACTCCTTGGTTGGTGTTCTAGACTTTGAGAGAACTGGGTAGTCAGGCCAGCCTAAGTTGTTCTAACAGGGTTGCAGTCCCCCTCCACTCCTCCAGTCCTACTGCCAGCACCCACACCAAGTTCCCAGTCTGATGGTTGGCCCCAAGAATCCACATCTGCATTGGTAAGTTGCCAGCTGGACTTCTACAGGAAAGGAAAGTTGGCTCTTGTCCACAAGCACCTCTTGACCATGGCAACAGTGTTGAGTTTGGTGTCTGTAGACATGATGAATCCCTAGGTGGGGCCGTTCCTGGGTGGCCCTTCCTCCAGTCTCTGCTCCATTTTTTGTCCCTGTTCTTTCTTTGGACAGGAACATTTCTGGGTTAAAAAACTTTGAGATGGGTGGGTGACCCCATCCCTTGACCAAGGGCGGTGCCTATCTACTAGAGGTGGTTTCCACAGGTTCTATCTCCCCCTTCTCTGAGCATTATGGTAAAAGTCAATCCCGTTGGGTCCTGGGTGCATCACATTTTTCTGGTGTCTGTAACTTTCCAGTGCCTATCCCCAGTTCTTCATCCCTCTTGCTATCTATTTTTATTTGATTTCCTGACCTTCTGTACCTCTCTCACATCTCCTCCAGTTTCTGATACTGCCACTCTTATTTCCTCTTCCTCTTTTCTCCCTCCCTTATCCTCTTCTCCTTCCACCTCCCACAATCTCCCTGCTCCCCCATCAATACAGGACTGAAGCATCCACCATCAGTCTATTCCCAGCCAATGCACCAAATGTAAAACCCTTGTGAGCCTTAGCCTACTGGAGACCCCCTGAGTGAATCACATGGAGCCTGATCAATGCAAAGAGCATGAGGATTTTTAGTTCAGTGCACTGAGGCCATCCCAGACCCTCAGGAAAGGAAGTGACCCCGCACAACTTGTTCAGGGAGCTTTTATACAATTTTCAGGGCAGCAGTCATTAGACACAATGTGATTGATACACAATGTGACTTTTCAAACTGATTGGTCTTTAGGTAATAAGGTGGCAAGGACTTCCCTTGTCTGAAGATGGGCAAAGGTCCACCCTGTGGAATGTGTCCCCACCTGAAGATTGTTTCTGACCTGTGATCTGAGGAATGTTAATTAGCCTTTCCCTTCCAGAGAGTTCTGTTACCTTACTAAAGTTCCTGAGCTTATCTTATTAAGGAAATTCCTGGCCTCTTGGTGTTTTTCTGAGATGTCTCTGTGTACTCGGATCTTACATTCTTCCATCCTTCTATGCTCCACACGGTCAACACAGAGCATTTTAAACAGCGAACTGCTAGATCCTTGGTAGACAACATCAACAGGCTGAGATACAGATTTTTAGGTTCTTTGGTTTTAGTGAAATTATATAAGGGTAAAGTATTTTTGTTCTGTTGTTATAGTCACCCCTTCCTCACTAGTATAGCTCACTGACCTGATCTATAACTAGTACAATGCTGAATGACTCTTCATGACCATCCATTCACTCTACCTGTTCACATGGTCTATTAAGGATCAGTCAAGAGAAATGAAAGTTGTATTTCTGAGACGTGGACTGCAAGGACACTCTAAAGGCTACATCCTTGGTAAAGCTGTCTCCTGTATCTAACTTACACTTATCTGGATGAAACACACATAGCGCCTTAAGTTTCTGTCCCTGCAGGAACAAGAAAACATTGTTTTTGCCTGAACTCCATTTCTAAGTGTAGACAATTTATTTTTAATCACTATGAGTGGCCTTACACGATTTGTTTTTCCACAATGATGCTACTTATGTTGATTGCTAATTTCCCATGACCTACCTTTAATGGTTCAGTTATTGACTATTGATGTTTGGTCTTTTGCTCTGTATTGTAATGCTAAATACTGGCTCACAAGGTCAGGTTGCCTCTAGGGATGAGAGAATCCAATCTTAAACCCAAGTGACTATGTAACCTTGCCCCAGGTTATCCCTGATTGGTGAATAAAAACACCTACAGGCTATAGCTTGGCAGAAGAAAGATAGGTGGGGTGTTTGGTTCCTGGGCAGGGAGTCAAAGGAGAGACCATGAGGAGGAGAAGGAAGAAGATGGGGAGAGAAGACACCATGGGTTAGGTCAGTAATGAAAACATGGCCATGAGGGCTGCCTGATTGGAGTTAAGAGCACAGATGGAACATAGCAAGTTGTAACTCAGAGTTATTGATAGGGAAGTAGACATAATAGCTTGGAGGGTAGATATCTGTGGAGCTCTAGTGCATTAAAGGCTTATTATAAATATAA
Organism: Montemys delectorum; assembly: GCA_019843815.1. NCBI lineage: Eukaryota > Metazoa > Chordata > Mammalia > Rodentia > Muridae > Montemys > Montemys delectorum. The sequence continues at coordinate 7,764 of JADRCD010149454.1, forward strand.
AAGTTGTGTGTGTTTTATCTGGGAACTGAATGATCAAAGGCAGGGTAGAAACTATTGGTTGAGGTTAAATATTTACTATAACAATGGGCATAGTCATTGTGAGGCTGGACTCAGAATAAGAGGAAGTAGCTTTTTTCTTATTGTTTTTATTGTTTCATTCTCTCCTTCCACATGTAACCCTCAATAAAAATAATTTGATTTTCTTATGTAGTGCTTGCAGATGTAAAAAGGCCTCTCTTTTGACCCCAAGTGGTTAGATGTCCCCACCATGATCCTATAGTGTGGGTCCTAAGATGACACATCTTTTCTTACAGGGCTAGATTTTATTAAATGTAGTACTAAACCATATGGATTATTTTTACTGATATTTAGATAGCAAATGAGATATAAGTTGAATTTATTTGTATTTCCAAAGAATTATAGGCTATTTATGTTTGCTGTTCAGATAAAGATAATGGAATAGTTAATAGCATATAGTGGGGGAAAATGCTACTTTCTTATGATAAATTTAAGTCATGTCTTATGAATCTTCATTTTTGAAAATATAATTCTAAGTAGGATATGTGCTTTGTTGGTTTGTTCATTTTCTTTCTACCAAAGAGGAAGTCACTCTTTGATGTCTCTACTCTTTGATGAAGTACAGGGAAGCCAGGTAGACAGAGGCTAGATACAGAAGCAGGGGATAGTCTAGAGATGAGCCAAAGGGAAATACTGGCATAAATGACATGGGCATCATGACTAGAAGAAAGAGAGAGATGTGTGAGACATCAGTCTGTAAAAATATAAACAGGGATCAAGGCATGAAAACCTGATTTTATTATATATAGAGAAAAAGCATAAAATTGGGTGGTAGGGAGGTGGAGAGGACCTGGGAGAATTAGGGGTATGGGGAACAAATATGAAAAATTTTGAATAAAATGCAGTATATGCAAAAACACAATTAAAAATGAAAATAATCAGGGTAGTGTACTACAGAAGTAAATTATTAAATAAATAGGAAAGAACTTAAAAGAGAAGCTATCCACTCCAGCGCTTCTGTCCCCATCCCTCCACTGTTTCAGATCTCCTTTTCCTAAGAGATTATTTCAATTATATTTTGAAAAAAAATATTTCTATGGGCTAGAGAGATGGCTCAACTGTTGATAGCACTAGCTGCTTTTCCAGAGGACCTGTTTTCAATTCCCAGTAACTGCATGGCAGCTCACAAGTGTCTGTAGTCTAGCTCCAAGTGATCTGACACCTTCACATAGATATACATGCTGGCAAAACACTAATGAACATAAAAATAAAATAAATCATTAAAAATTATTTTCATAGCCATAAGTAATATGCTAACATTATGAAATTTCAAGGTGTGGAATATGAGTTTTTAAATTAATTTCTAAACAAAAAAATGAGTAACTATCTCTCAACTGTCTCCTGGTCCAACTATAATGATTAGGGTTTTGGGCAATATGATCAGGCTTTTTCCCCTAATACCAAAGGTAACGACTGCTTCCAGTCTATCCATTAAAAGTCCACGACTTACACTTAAACACCTTGACCCAAGACATCTTCCATCACAAGAAGTAGTTGAGGTTAGAAGGTATGGATCAGATGTGCCAAGCTAGGATCCTGTGCTCTCTTCTGCTACGAGTGAATCAAACCCATCCAAACAAACTTGACTCTTTATATTGACAACAAAGAAGAACTGATGGGGCTTTGACCTAAAATAAGAAGGGAGCTCATGAAAGAGAACTAACAAAAGCAAACCAGTGCCCTGTGCAGGGAGTGACCAAGCCAAAATGTTTAGTTTAAGAGAGATCACAAGAAAAGCAGGATTTATATCTAGCAGTTTCATTTTTATTAGTTGAGAATTCCATACATGTATATAATAAGGTGCTTTGATCAAAATAATTTCCCATGTCCTTCTATTCCCTCCTAAATTCATGTGCTCATTTTAAAGCCCAAAGTGTTGCCTATATGTGTGTGGGCGTACCGCATAGGTAGCCTCCCAGGGACCACATAGCTGAAGAAAGCTGACTCTCCTTCCAGCAGCCATAGACTGCCAACAGATCTCTAACAAGGGGTGGGACTTCTGAGCTTACTATTCTTTAATATTTTCTCCTAAATAAGATTTCTAAACATAGAACTATAAAATTGTGAGCAGAAAAAAATGTTTTTATGTATGCAAGCATAATCTGTGGGTATTGCAGCCACAGATAATCAACCAAGAGCATAAAGACAAGAGGCAGAGCCAGGGTCTCTCTGCAGGAATGAGAAGAAACCATCACCGGGCTCCAGATCCTACAGAGAGGTGGTATGCACAAGGTTAGGATTTGGTTTGGTCTCTTAAATAAACCATTAATTCCAGCATTAATTAGCTCCCTGCTCACCTCTCCCTCCCATTATGATTAAGAATACCACCAGATTGAGAAATGAAATTCCTTGGTTTAAATATTTTTTCCAAGGCTGGTTTCCTCTCAAGACAGATAAATCTTGAGGTAAAGGGAAGATTAGTTGATGAACACATTCAATTGGTCTTAAGTCAAAATTCAGTAATGAACGTAGGAAAGCAAGTCAAGGTCATTAAACTTCTATCTCTGGAGCAAATTTTTGTTAACATTATCAATCTGTTGAAGATAAGATCTACAGTCTGTGACTGCTATGGACATCTGTGAAATCTGACACTTTCTCTTCTCAGACTATAGACTTGTTTATAGTCTTGAGACTATAGAAGTTGTTTAATATCCATGCCATTTTCTCCTGTATGATAAGGAGATACTAACTGATGGAAGATTATCCATGCAACCCAGAGAAAACGCTGTACACAAGTCTTAGGACAACACACTTAACTGTTCCTTCTGTGTCAAGAGACTTTAGTGACCTTTCATATAACAAGTATTTTCTTAGTGCTTTTCATGTGCCAGGCATCTGCTAGGGGATACTGGTGGTATCTGAGGAAATGATCCCTGAGTTTGGGGTGTGCTGATTGGATATGAGACATTCACTAGGTTCATTATCACAAGCTGCTTTCACAGGAAAGCATGGAATGATACTTAAAACAACCCAAAAGAAGTTTTAAAGTCAAACAAACAGTGAGAAAAATAGTTAAGGCAGTGAGTGTCTCAAGCCAGAACACAGTAAAGCTAGTACTGTGGTCATGCCTTATCCCACCCATTTCACCCGAACCCAATGCCCTTCCCCCCACCCCAGCAGGCTCCAGGGCTCCTACTACTCCCTCCCCATGTACATCCTCAGGGGGTGATCCTGCCAGGAAGGATAGCAGAAGGATAGGTCTTCAGCCACATCCTTCTGGATAGGCCAGCCCCAGGCTTCAAAGAAAGGAACCAGGTTCTTCTGCACTTTTTCAGAGAACAACTTCAGCCATATGTTCATCTTACACTCATTGTCTTTGGGAATGTGAGAAATGGTTTGGTACTCAGCAAAGAGCTGCATGAACGGCTCCCACCCAAAGGCCTCCTGGAGCTGGAAGGAGAAGGAAAGGGAAGAATGTGGTATTGAATTTGCCAAAGTGACTGCTGTCCGTGTTCGCTGTCATAGGTATATCTGACTATCAGTGACTACTTCCTATCATCAGCTTCAAACCCAGTTTGCTCCATTCCCAGTCCCCTGTCTCCATATAAATGCTATCTCACTAGATCCTAATTGTGCTTGGCCATCAAACTTTATCCCTCAATCTAGTTAAGTGTTAATAAATTATAGTTACTATTACTAGCTTTACTTTGAAAAAATGTGTTACCTGGACCATAAGTGGCCTGACTGAGTTGACATATCTTATTCACTCTTCAAAATCAGTTAAGGGGAAAATTAGAGTGTTGCCATCTAAGAAGCCAGGGCTTGCTGGTAACTCCTGATTCTCAGTTCTAGATCTATCATTTAAGAGGGTTTTGCTTTTGGACATGGTGGTTAAATTCTTTATGACTTATGAGCCCCTGTGACAAGTGAGCTTTATAGATCCTCTGCATAGGGTTGCAGTAGACAGTGCACCAGATGTTCCATCGTCAGAAGCTTTGATGACTTGACATGTAAATTGAAAGCACTAATCTTGTGACATCATTGTTCTATTGGTTGGTCGTTATTTATTCAAGCAGTCTGCCTCTAGTGGAGTGGTCAAAGCCTAAGAAGCTTGCTAGTAGATTTATTTCCTAAAAAGCTACGGGTAATGCAGTTGCCCAGTATATCCCTGTCATTCTAAGAGGCTGTTAATAGTCACTCATCCCATAAAGATGAGGATTACAAATCAATGGCAAGTGAGAACAAGACTGGTGACAGATTCAGTGATATCTGATGCAGAGCCTTCCCTCTCCTTCAAAGTTCAGGATAGCGCAGATAAACATGCTATGTAATTTCTCAGAATACTTTCTATTTTCATGTATATTCCAAAAATCGTGGGCGGGGGAGTGGGATAAGTGTCACTTGGATTATACAAGTATGAGATCTAAGAAGTATCACTCGTGATACACACTCAGCAGTGGTGGTAGTGGTGGTCTCAGATCTGTGGGACTCATATAGGGGTTGGAGAACTCTAGGGAGGCAGGCTACTACGCGACCAAGGAGTCTGCCATCACCATCGCCCTGAATTTGTGCTTGGTACCTGCAGATATGTCTCCAGTGCTGTCCAGACATTCCAGTTATGCAGGGGTGCTCCCTTCTGAAGGTGTTCTTTAATCCTCTTCTCTCTTTCTTCAGGTTTCAGTTCAGGGTGAGCCTGGGCCCTGGGAATCCCCAGGACTGTCTCATGAATGTAGACTGACCAGAGATTGCAGGTTGCCTCGGTGGTATGTGGGGGGAATTCCCAACCACTGCACTGCTGATTGTGGCCCAGCTCATGGATGGGCCCCCACAGGCCCTTACTTCTTATGTCTGCCAAACTGACTAGCTCCTGCACGGACTCCACATGGCACATGATGGGGTATCCTGAATGCATCCAGCCTGGGGAAAGAGATGCAGTATGAGAACGGGGTCTGCTTCAACTTTCTCCTTCCATCCCTTCCACTATTGTGCTCCTACAATGCTGTCTATATCCGGTGATTCCAGATATCTAAGCTGTTGGAAAGCACATGGCTTTCCTCTAGTAATTGACTCCTTCCCAGATTCTCCCAATTGAGCTTTGGCCTTGTCCTCACTCTGACCCTAAAGGGTAAGAAAAATCCCTTACATAACTGTCCTTCCTGGAATTTGATGCAGTGTTATCTAGGCTTCATGTGCCTGTTCAATGCCCTATGTCTGGACTAGAGAAAGTAGGTAATCTCATTTTCCCCCCAAATTGGCATTGCTAACCAGATTTGCATACATAGAGATAGTTTTGTAGGTGAGAATTTATCTTCATTATATGAGAATCAGGACTCTGAATGGTTTCCTACATTTATGTATCTTCTTGGTGAAGGACTTGGTACTAGTACCTACCACAGGCATCTTTATTCACCCTTCCTTCTCATTTTTCAATCCTGACTTATATATGACAGTTATAATCCATTTTGAATATTCTTTTTGAAAAAGATCTTCACAGACCACCCAGCACCGAGTTTCTGGTCATGATTACTGTCTTAGGTAGCTGCATCATGGAAGATGTCAGTGATTTGCCTTTTATTTGTAAACATCTTTCATTTCCATCATGTTCCATGATTTTATGCTCCTCCCTCCTACATTAATAACATGATTACGATTTACACCTCTTGGAAAAGTAATAACCTCTTGGGTAAAGTAATAACAAGGTGAATTGTGCTCCCTGGGAGCACTCCCCTGGAACACCCACCTTCTGATATCTGCACATCAGTGACAATTCTCTCAGGTCTCTTGAAAGGGAAAGGCTGGGCTGCCAGCCTGGCCACAGCCTGCATAATCTCATCCCAGAGTTGGAGCAGAGGCCCTGGATCCTCCAGAGTCTTAAGGCTTGCAGTTGGCACCGTCAGGATGATATTGTCTGTGGCCAGCTCTCCCCAGGGGCCCTGGTTCTTCTGGATGCAGCTCTTCCACTCCTCCAGTGTTGTCTTGCCTAGAAATACATAGCATGGAGCCTGCCACCCATTTCTGTTTGAAGAGAGAGAGAGAGAGAGAGAGAGAGAGAGAGAGAGAGAGAGAGAGAGAGAGAGACAGAGACAGAGACAGAGACAGAGACAGTCAGAGAGAGACAGAGACAGAGACAGACAGAGACAGAGAGACAGACAGAGAGACAGAGAGACAGACACACACAGAAAAATACACACCGAGACAAAGAGACAGACAGAGAGATGGAGAGAGACACAAAGACAGAGATAAACACACACACACACATACACACACACACACACACACACACAAAGAAACACACACACAAAGAGGGGGAGGGATTTTCCATGAGGAGAGGATTGAGAAGACAGATAGACAAAGACAGACAGAGAGGAATTACAGAAGAAAGTATTGATATAACCTGCAATCATGCAGGTCCATAGGCTGCGGGTGAAGGATAAGTCATTCGATCCCTCTGTTGTACCCAAAGTCTCCACAGACACAAGGTGATCCACCTCCTGCCTGCAGACCCATGTTGACTAGCTCTGTTTTTATTCTCTCTACTGATCCTTAATTACTAACAACCCCACAGTCACCGAGACACTGACAGCTCAATCTTTTCTCAATGCCCAGTGTACTCACCTAGCTTGTAGTATGGGGCAGGCACTGCCTTTGTGATGGTAACAGATACAGGGCCAAGTTGACAGCCTTTGGGCACAATGATGTACAGGAGACCACCCCAGAGGCAGGATACTGACCGTTGGGTTCTGTTCATACAGCACTGGTAAGTTACCACAGGGGCTCGAAACAGCTGTATAGCCTGGCTAAGGTCATCAGTGTGACATCCAATCTGCACCTGGACAGACAATCGCATCACATGAAGGGAAGTACAGCACTCAAGAAGCGTGCAGGAGTTTGTTAGGTGCTCGTAGAGGGTGGTGATTTTATATGAAGTCCTAACTTCTCCCTTCTGTGAAGGATGCATCCAATCCATAAAGCTGCAGCACTACAATGACTTCCGGACTTCCCGGAAGTTTAATTAATTTTTAGGGATATGAAACAGTTCAACGATGGATTTCCACTTGATATAAGTAAGTGGGCTGATCACCAGGCATAACTGATAAGGGACTCATGGAGTCTCATTACCAGGCAGAATCCTGAGCTTTTTACATGGGACATAAACAGTGGGTGGCTCTGATGTTTTAAGAGAGGCATGGAATCCCACTCTACTCTTTGTGAACAGATACACGTCCATCCAGATGCTACAGCATCAGGCCAGGAGGCAGAGAACTCATTCTCTCCTCTCAACCCTACTTGCAATTTCTAGAGTCATGGGCTGCCTTTTTCCCTTTGTCTGATTGAGGTAGATAAATCAGAGAGAGCCCCTATATAAGTTGGTGATGGTTGCGCACACCTTTAATCTCAGCACTTGGGAGGCAGAGTTTGAGGTTAGTCTGATCTAGAGAACAAGTGCAAGGAGAGCAGGGCTACCCGGGGGGTGGGGAATCCTAATTGTAGTAGGAAATGATGCTCAAAACTAAGACGGTGAAGATGTAAAACTCAGGCCTCTGCTACCAGGAAAACTGGTGGAGTGCTGGTATATAACACATGGAAATTAGGCTTAGAACAAAGAGCTTGGGTCACCAATAGCTTGAACTTTCTGCTGTTCCGTCTACAAGAGGCAGAATAACCTTCCCCTGAGCTCCTGCTGGAAAGACTCAGTAGGAGAGATAGGAACACGTGTGTGGTGTGGAAGCGTCTTGGCTGTGCCTGGGAAGATGCCCGTCCTGGATGTCTTGCCTTACCTTCAGACCAGCCGAGGCAGCAGGTTCAGAGACAGAGATCTCTGTGCTTTGTCCTTCCAGGAGGTAGAGCCCAGTGCTCATCCAGATATCCTTGTCACCTGACAAGTCATAGAGGGGGCTGAGTTCTGTTATGTGTTCTTACATAGTCTGACTCTACTTGGAGCCTTCCACACATTCAACTTTCCTTCTGGGAATTTCCAAGTTATTCATTCACACTTCCTTGACCCACTCGTCCCTGGCTTAACTAAGCACAACCCTGGCTCCCACCATCTTGGAAAGATCTAATAAAGTATGGATGTAGCCTTCCTGAGGATCAGAACCTGGAAGGAAGTTAGCCAAATCTACCTTCTCTCAGGCCAAGAATACTATGGGCATTCTCTGCTCACGCCATACCTGGGTTGGTTCCATTGATCTCCACAGTAATGGGGTGCTCTGAGGAGCAGAGATTGGAGGAGGAGCAGGTCTGAGCGTCAAGGTTATGGGCTATCCGGGAGCAATCAGTCCCAGAATGTGCCAGCTGTGTGGCTAGCTGGAGTAGTGCAGCCTCATAGGAGTGACTGGACACTGGATTACTCTTGCTCACAGCTGGGAGGCCTGACTGTCGCAGCATCTTCCTCAGGATCCGGTGCACAGATAAATAAGCAGGAACTCCCTGTGCAGGAATCTGAAGAAAGCCTGCCCCATCTACTCCGAACTTTCCCAAATACCTCTTTTCCAAGTTTCCATCCTTGTGTTTCAACATAGCCTGGAACTCAGAAAGAGCCCTTCGAAAGTGGTAGTTTCTAATATCTATATGAAGGAGGGGAAAACAGCCTGGGCTGATGGTCCGAGGCAAAATGCTGAGGCCAAAAGTATTGAGGATGACATTCCCAGGGAAACTACCCAAAGCAGAGCTTCCTGGGTTCTGGGAAGCCCACCACCAGGACTGACCACCAATGAGCAACCCTCCACCCTCTGCTACAAACTCCTGTATTTTCTTGGCCTCCTGGTCACTATAAGCTACACAGCAGTAGACACACATATCATTGGTCAAATGGGACTCCAGGCTGCATTTCAAGCCTTGTTTCAACAATAGGGAATTCAGATTCTTGAGACTTTTGTTCACCCCAATATTATCTCTCTGGTCTCTGGACAACCAACGTATAGCATTGAGCAAAAAGGGTTCCATCTTAGGAGCCCAGAGCATGGCCTCATGGGCAGCCAACACCACACGACCACGGCCATAGTGGGCAGCTGCTAGGAAGCAGCCAAGGAAGGAGTTGTCGAGCCCCACAGGGAAGGCCAGGGACCCATGCACCAGCAGCTGTGAGGGGACACCCCCAGTCCTGATGTCCAACATAGAGATCCCATCCAGAAGCTGCTCCTGGTCACGCCTGAGCTCCTCCCAACACCTGGGAAGAAGATGAGAGAGATGAAGAAGATGTATTCAGGAATGAGCCACTCATTACAGCCCTCTGAGTGAAGAAAAAGGACATGGTTTGTATCAATCTTTTGTTTCTTGCCCATATTATTTTGGAATTTAATAATGTATGTCTTGTTAACATAATGATTTTTTTACCATCTCACAATTAATCACACATCATTGTTTCATATTTGCTCTTGCTTAGCAACAGACAAAAAACACTTGTGCTTCTTATCCTCCAGGCTTTCATATATTTGAAGAGAGAGTTAATGATCATATTCATATACCCTAAAAATCCACGTTATCCAAATAAATCTTTCCAGGAATTCTTGATTAGTCAGCCAAGTGAATATTCTGTCTCCAATTCCATGTTTTAAACATTATTAAAGCATATAAACAAAGCTGTGCGACCCAACAACCTGAGAGAGCACTCCTACTATGCCTCTTGTGGCATCTGTGGATCCGCAGGTGTAAGACCATAGAAATATCACACAAGGCTCCCCACAGGCTTGCTCAGAAACGAACTAGTTACAAGTAAAAAAAAATGCTCCTACTTATTTATATAGCTATGTAACTTTTAGAAATTTTCACCTAGGACGACAGGTGAGATAGCTCAGAGGATAAACGTGATTTTTACTGGGCCTGGTGATCTGAGTTCAGTACCTGGGATCCGTGCAGTAGAAGGAAGCAAGCAACTCCGGGAAGGCCTCTACCCACGGCCTGTGTGCCCACCCACACCCACATCCATACATCTGACTCCCTCTGTCTCTCTCTCATGTACATACATGCATGAACACCACGCAATACGCTCTAAGTGTAGAAAGAAATTTAAAAATCCTTACTTAAATATGATAGGAGTATTTACTACTCTTTACTGAGATGTGGTCGACATAAAAATAAATTTTTAAAAGGTTTTGTATTTCAGGAATTAAAAAAAAACAATTTATATAGGGGATGGATTAAATAAATCATGTTAACCTTATTTAGTAAGTCAGTAATTAGATAGTATTGGAAAGGCTTAATGAAATGAAGAAATTAGACCCCTAAGAGACTGAGTTAATTTCTTAAAAATGCCAAAAATCCAGAAATCATTAAACATTGAATTTGTTTATTTTATGTATGACTGCTTATCTGTATGTACACCTGTGAGCCAGAAGAGGGCATCAGATCCCATTATAAATGGTTGTGAGCCACCATGTAGTTGCAGGGACATGGATGGCATGTACTCAGTGATAAGTGGATATTAGCCAAAAAAGTACAGAATACTCATGATACATCCCACAGACCCTAAGAAGTTAGCAAGAAAGAAGGCCCAAATGAGGATGCTTAAAGCCTACTTAGAAGGGGGAGCAAAATAATCATGGAGCGCAGAGGGAGACAGGGACCTGGGTGGGAGAGGGGAGGGGGAAGGGAAAGGAGGGAAAAAGAGTGGCAGAATCAGGTATTCTGTGTGTTTAAGGGGAGACAGGAGAGAAATCCAGAGGGCCAGGAGAATAAATGGAACTATGCAGCTGTGGGGGTGAGGGGGTGGAGGGTGCATGGTGGAGGGAACCTCTAGAAAGTCCCAGAGACTTGGAATGGGGAAGGCTCCCAGGAGTCAATGTGGATGACCTTAGCTGAAATGCCCAACAGTGGGGATATGGAACCTGTAAAAACCACCTCCAGTAGTTTTTTCCCAAAAAACCCCAGTGGAGGGATGGGGACATCAACCAACCTACAAAACTTTTGACCCAAAATTGCTCCTGTCTAAGGGAAATATAGGAAGAAAAATGGAGCAGAGACTGAAGGAATGGTAGACCAGTTATCCCAACTTGGGATCCATCCCATGGGCTGGCACCAATTCCTGACACTATTACTGATGCTATGTTATGCTTGCAGACAGGAGCCTAGCGTGGCTGTCCTCTGAGAACATGTCCTCTCAGCAGCTGACTAAGTAATGGATGCAGATACTTACAGCCTAGCATTGGACTGAAGTTAGGGACCCCCAATATAAGAGTTAGGGGAAGGACTGAAAGAACTGAAGGGGATGGAAACCCCATAGGAAGACCAACAGTGTCAACTATCTTGGACCCCTGGGAGTTCCCAGAGCCTGAGCCACCACCCAAAGAGCATACATGGGCTGGTCTCAGCACCTTGGCACATATGTAGTAGAGGGTTGCCTAGTCTGGCCCCAATGGGAGAGGATGCACCTAATCCTGTAGAGATGCAATGCCCTAGGGTTGGGTGATTCCCAGGGCAGGGCATCTTCTCAGAGGTGAAAGGGTAGAGGGAAGAACTCTGTGAGGGGGGACTGGGAAGAGGGCAACATCTGGGATGTAAATCAATAAAATAATTATTAAAAAAACCAAAGAAACCGAACCAAACAAAACAAACACCAAAACCAAAAGTACTCCTAGACATTGAAACAGGATATACCCCATAACTGCCAAAGTGTCTCCTGAGATCATCCTAATTAGAGTTAGAGCCCATTTTAATCATTTTTATATAATCCTGTCATTTCAACTTTAAAGCCAACATACTTTTAAATAAAAATCAAATATTTCTAAAGGTAAGATTAGTTAACTTGTTTAATTAGTAAAACAGTGCAGAAAGGATGAGTATCATGTACCACCATGTCTCCCTCAGTTCCATATCAGCACAGAGAAGAGCAGACAACTTGACTGTCTCAATTTCATCATGTCATTTTCAAACAAGCTCAGCAAGTGTTGTGTGAGTTCTGGGGTCAGTTTTGCTTTTTTTTTTTTTTTCCCTGAAGCCTTATGCTGCATTAACCTGACACTGAACTACAGGAACTGGTAATCTTTCTCCTGTGATCACTTTGCCTACATACCACTTGTATGGCTTTCATTACTTTATATACTTTACAAATATTTGTTGGCCTCAGTTTTTTTCACAGTGGGTACTTAAAATTGAGAGAGTAGGAGTTAGTTTCTCTGGTAGGCAGACAGATGGGACAGTAGCCAGGACTAGGTGATAAAGAGATTGAAATTCCAGGATGGCTGGTTTCTTCCTCACCCTCCTAACCAGAGACAAAAAAAAAAAAAAAAAAAACCTTACCAATTTAAAACAAAGGCCTGTGGGTGTTTACTCCCATCAGTAAGGGCCCTTCTGAGGCACTGGCCCAACAAATTCAAAGTCTGATCTGGATGTGTTCTTCAAAAGCTGTGGGCTGATCTGCTATTGTGTCTTTTCTGTGCCAGTCCTAAGTTAGGGAAGGAAGATCCCTCAAAAATTTTTTCTCCTAAAAAAACTCCAGACATCAATGAGGGGCTTCCCTGCTCTGCTTTCCAGGGTTTCTTTTTTTCAGTGTATGTCTGTGTATGTGTCTGTATTTTTACCCCCAAATGGCTTCCTTTACCAGATGATTCTGTGTGATCTTTGAGATTTTTCCTGCTGCTATCTTTCACCCTAGATATTCTTCATGCCTTTTCATTTTTCACTGGCAGAACAAAACAAAACCAATCAAGACTCCAAGGTGGTACCACAATGAAACAGTAAACTGGATAGATATCATACAGGCATTGTCCAAGGTGTACAATCTGGTAGGCTAGAGACATTAGCAAGTGATCCGGTGACTAACATGGAGATGGTGCTAGGTGATGTGCCCAGGAATTGGAGAAGTATGGTAAAGTGAAATTCTAAAATAAATGTTTAAATGGGGCTGGGAAAGGGTTCCTGTGGTCAGGGTGGTGGTGCTGAATTTGTATAAGGAGAATTTGCATCATAAGAGATGAGAGACCTATGATAGAAAAGGCAACTTGAAAGTCAAGTCTTTGATATTAATTGATATTAGTTTGATATTAATTTGATATTAGTTTTTTTTAATAACCAGATTCCGAAATACCTAGATATATTAATTTCAAGACATTTGGTGCCACAGGTTGTGGTATTTGCATAGCTAGAGAGTGCTAAATTATTTTAAAAATATCAATTGTGTCATGGAACAATGATTAGAGTGTCCTTTTTACTCCGTCTCAAAATACAAAACTGTAAAACTCTTCATATTCAACAAAAGGAAATAATTAAGAACTTATGGAAAGTTAGGACCTTGTATTGTGACTGAAAATCTCAATAACAAAATTCTTTTTAAACATGAAATTATTGAAAGACAGAATCTAAAGTAGGAGTATGCAATGACTCCCACAATTGGATGCACAGCGATGAAAGACACATGTACATAAACACTCTGTGAGTCACATTAATAAAAACTACAAACATTCCAGTACCTTCATGTTACGTTGCTTTTTCCTTTGTCTTTTGCAGGTAATAAAAGCTAGCAATGTGGAAAATTATTTTCACAGCAGTCATCTCTGTGAAAGTTTAAATAGCATTGCAGAGAACTTAACAGGCATTCACCAAACTATGTATGAACTAAGTAAGAGGAGCTGTATACTGGAGAAAGGGAAAACTAAATGCACTCATTTTTTTCCTGTTCCAGTCATTGCTTTGGGCATCAGTCAGCACAAATGATACTTGATGAGGTCAAGTAACTTGCTTATGAACTCAAAGCAAAGCAAAGTGAAACACTGGGACTCAGCTCCAAGCCTATCTGCCTGAAGCCCTGTGACTTTAGTTAAGTCTTTCTTGCCTATAGCAGAAATACTGTCAACAGATAAATAGCTAGTTAGTAACATATCTGCAAATGTGGCCTTCACATCACAGCATAAAACTATGGGAGCTCAGAGTCCAAAACTAAAATGGTAGTAATACTCACTGGTCTTTAATTAGAAAATGACATATACATAAAGTTGTTTGTTAAGGGGAATTTATTTCTTGCTTGCACAAGAAACTTGACTGAGATCTACTGACTGCCAATGATTACCTAAATTTATTAAAAACGTATTTCACTTTCATTGTTTTCTCTAAAATTATAAAACAATACCTAATGTCAGTTTTTATTTCTAAAAGTATTTGCCAATATATTGGAATTAAATTAATTAAAAATAAATGTATATTTTAATGTTTTTAATTCAAATTCAAACATTTTATGGATATATGTAAATATGAGTATATTAAAATATATGGATTTTATATTAACAGAAATCATAACTTTCTTGGATTATTTGGCAACTTGCATTGTTTACATATTAGTGCTTTCAAATGTTGCTTTGAACTGTCCTTTAATTATTTAGTCAAATCCTAAATAGCTGAAAAATAAAAGTTCAGGTTGGAAAGGAGGAGTTGGTGTTAGTGGTTTATCACATGCCACGATAATGATTATATATACTTCTGTATATTTCAAAATTGCTAAGAGGACATTGCAATGTCTTCACTATGAGCAATGATAGGTGAGGTAAAGAATGTACCCACTTATTTTTTTACTTAAGAATGTGATTTGTATATAATACCTGTATATACATCATCATGACTTCATATTGTCCTCCATATATATGTATAAACACATATTAAAATAGAACAAGTAAAAAATAAAAATCACATGGAGGGATCCATGGCTCCAGCTGCATATGTAGCAGAGGATGGCCTTGTTAGACATCATTGGGAGGAGAGTCCCTTGGTCCTGAGAAGGCTCTATACCCCAAGTGTTGGGAAATGCCAGGACAGAGAAGCAGAAGTGGGTGGGTTGGTGAACTGGTGGGGGTGAGGGGGTGGGATAGGGGGTTTTCATAGGGGAAACCAGGAAAGGGGATGACATTTGAAATGTAAATAAAGAAAATATCTAATAAAAATAGAAATAAAAATCAACATAAATTGTGTTAGCTGTCTTTTTGTCATTGTGACAAAATGCCTGAAGAAAATAATTTAAAAGAGGAAAGTTCATTTCAGTACAGGTCAGCTAGATCCATTGTTTTGGGGCTGTGCTGAGGCAGGACATCTGGGAGCTTGTCATGAAGCCTGCTCAACTCATAGATGCCTGGAAGCAGAAAGTACACAAAGAAAGAAAGAACAAGGCAGGGAACAAGACCCACCCTTCTAGGGAATGTCTCAGTGTTCTACTTTTGCCATTGGCTGTGGTCCATGCTCTACTTTCTACAGCCTCCCAAAAATGGCATCAAATTATGAATCCATGTACCAATTAGCCCACTGGTGAGGTCAGAGCTCCCATGAGCTAAAACCCCAGACCTTCAATGCATACATCTGTGAGGGCCATTTCATACTAAAATAACAACACTACATCAGGAACAGGGTAGTATCTTACTATAATCAAGAAGCATTTTCCTGCTGTTAAGGGCTTTAACAAGATGAAGCTATTTAAAATTTATTTTTAATGTTGTAATTATAGAAAATTTGGTGAAGGCTTAAATGTTTATAGTTGAAAATATATTTTATATCATTTATCAGCTTACTCCAGTTATAAACTACCCATTATCACATTGTTTTGTTTTCTAATTTCATGATATTCTATTTTCATATTTCTACCTGCATAAGTACTATTTTCATGAGTTATACCTAATTTTAACAGAATGGTGTGTCTTGATATTGTTGACTGTATCATGAGCATTCCGCTTCTCTTTTAAGAGTGCTGAACATACAATTTTTTAATGGTCACATAATTATTCACTCGGATAACTGTAGTATATAGTATATATTCTTAAAGAGTCTTCTATTGCATACAATAAGTGTCTTACTGTGTTTCACTTAATAGTGACAATATTGCTAAGAAATATGTTCTAAATATTTGCCTCATATTTTTTCTTTTTCTGCATTGAGAATTCTTCTTAACGAGGTCCCAGAACATCATCTCTGACTCTGAGTTGGTTTCTTAGGAACCCAACTTGTAATAGGGGTAGCAATGGCAATGCTAACCAAATTACACTTTCACACCCTCTGTCAAAGAGCCATCCCAATTCCAAGGGCATAGCAAGGTATAAAGATACCTCTCTCAGGGTATTCACTGCAGTCCATCTGTAAAAGTACCAGAAAAATAAAAATTCACTCTAGAAATTCTAGTGTCTGTCATTAAAGAACTTAAGAATAGAGTATTTGATATCCATACATGGAAGCAAAATAGAACATGCAGGGTATCTTGGATACAGAATACTACTGGATTAAAAAAAAAGGAAGTGGAGAAAATGTAGTGTGCCACTACTTTCTCAAAGAAAGAGAAGGATGCTGGCACATATGTATATGTCTGCTTATTTGTATAAAGAAATAATTCAGTATTAATGAATTTAAACAGAGAGGGAAGAAGGGGACTGCATGGGAGAACAGACAGAATGTTTTAAATTTTATTGTCTCTCTCTCTCTCTCTCTCTCTCTCTCTTTCTCTGTCTCTCTCTCTCTCTGTCTCTCTCTCTCTCTCTCTCTCTCTCTCTCTCTCTCTCTCTCTGTGTGTGTGTATCTATATGGCACAGTTCTAAAAAGTTAAATAGCAAAGGCAAATAAACAAGTGATCAGAAATTTCCAATTACACAGTAGTATGAGCACAAAAAGGGGAACCATTCTAAAGGGCATCAAAAGACACTAACCAAACTTAATATTTCCCTAGGAAAATATGCTATGAGGATGAGAGGCACAGAAAAAATAGTATGGTTAATTACTAAGAAATGTTTGTGGCTATTTGAGTACCTGCTCCTGCTCCATTGTTTCTCTTTTTCCCCACTGAGAGTAGTTTTTAAAAGGAACTTGGCACACCAATTCCTGTCAGACTCAGCTTCCTGAGAAACCCAACCTGCAAAGGGGAAATCACTATCTATCCATCTCTTTGGAAACCTAACCTACAAAGAAAACTTGGCAATGCTAACAAATACTACTTGCAATGTCTCTGTCACTCATCGATCTCACATCATTTTGCTGTTGATAGCATTGTTATTTGAATTTTGCAACTTTTGGGTGTATATTACGGTAAAGCAACTTGATTTATGAGGTAAAGCTCATTATGATGGTGTCTTACAAAATGGGAGGGGAAAATAAACAGATCTCAACAAAAGAATGTGGAGATTCAATAAAATCCCTGCTGTCCTGAATTCAAATGAGATGTATCAGTATGAACTCTTTGGTGTACATATTGATCCTAAGACAGAGAGATATTCCTTAGTTTCGATCACTCAGGAGGTCTATAAATGCTGATCAATTTAGTACCAATAAACATGTCCCACAAAAGGAACAGAATCCATCTAGAAATCATGGATGCCAGCTCTGAGACAGAAAACATACTCAAGTGGCCTGGAACCTCTCCCGGCAAGCTGTACAGAAGCCTGGCAATGACTGTACAAAGCCTTGTTGACACTCCTGTGGTTATGTTTTCAAGAGTTTGTGTCTTTAGTGTTTGTCTATAGCAATGCAGATGGGATGTACCAGCGCTATTATTTGAAAATAATCAGAGGTGAGGGTGTAGATGAAAGGAAAACCACTGAGTCCCCAAATCGTGGCCATAAAACAAGCTGCAAGAAACCTGCTGTCCACAGAATTTGAAAGCCTGGACCAGGGAGGAGACAAAAACAGGCCACATGGCTTATCGCTTCTGAGCACGTAGCTGATTAAGGGCCTGCTGCAGTTGACCCCTCTCTCTCCCCACTCTCCAGTGACTTTCAGACTGCAGGGCAAGTTCTCGTCCTTTCCAGACTGAGCCCCAGGGCTTAGGAAAGCCAATCTCTCAGACCAATAAAGTCTGCTCTCAGATCTGTTCTTCCATTTTCTTCCACTGATTTATTTCAGCGGTGAACAAGATTGACCATGAGTTGACTGTTCTTCGTGTTGGGTCACAACTACCCAGAGCATAGTGTTTTGTTCTTTCTACTTTTGTGTACTTTTGAAGTTCCGTGGAAAATGAAACTTGACAATACAAAACCAGAAAAATTCAGGTTTAGTAGCAGAGGTGGACCATGTAGGTGGTGATGGAGCGAAACAGGTTTCGTCTGTTGAAAAAGAGTTCTTCCTTCGAGGCAACTAAGACAACAATGCTGCTGAGTCTCAATGTCTGGAGACGTTTCTTAAAGGGCCGGATCAATACTTTTGGGGTTCATAGATTCTTCTGAAGGGACTGCTGAGACTTGGAAGTAGCCACGAGCCATTTGACAATAAGTAGTCATGGCTGCAATCCAGTAAAACACTATTTACAAAAAGAGGGGGCTGGCCCACAGGCCTGAGCTTGTTTGTTGGCTGTAGAATTAAAGCCAGCTTAGAGCAAATCAGGTCCAACTCTGTGTGCCTGGTTACCTGGTCCACAACCCTCTCTGTGAGGAAAAAAAAATCTCAGGTACTTTCCCTGGGGCTGCGGGTTGCAGGGAACCACTAACTGCTCCCTGGATTTCCCTTTCTTTTTTGTAGCAAGGTTTTAAATTCTTCAGTGATGATGACCATTTATAAATATCCTCAGACCCTTTGTTCCTTAAACTTTGATTGCTTGATTAAGTCTTGATCGCTAAAATATCAATGGAGATCCACTTGATGATCAGAACTACAAGAAAATAGATTATTTTCTAGTTGTGTGTGTGTGTGTATGTGTGTGTGTGTGTGTGTGTGTGTGTGGTGGTGGTTTTTGTTTTTTGTTTTCGTTTTTTTAAAGATAGACCCAGCTAGTGTGTCTGCTCTAGCAGTCACTGAGTGGGTGTAATTATAGAGCCGGGAGCAGGGCTGTCCATCTTATAACAATGGGTAAAAGTAATAATCGACAGTGGAATTAGGAACACCATGGAGACACTGCCGAGATCCTGGACTGGGTACCTGGATGTCATGCTTCATGAGAAGTCAAAAGTCAGAAACTGTCAATCCACTGTGGGGAACTCTTATGGAAAAAGTACAATTGGTCTTTGTGCTCACCTCCTGGCAGGGCCACCTTCACTGACCCATCTCCAACTACTCTGACTTCCTCCATGTTTCTGGTATAAGGTTTTTGTTTGGTCCTCTGAGTTGTTAGCACAGCCCATTCCTGTGTCTCTTCAAATGCTACTTTCGAAGCTGTTCATTTGCACTCATGGCCACTGTCTATATTCTGCCATCTTCTGGGTTGCATTTGCTACAACTTAATTTCTATGCCTTCCGTGAAGGGGTTAAACAGCATCACTCTCCCCCTCATTCTGATACCTCACATCCTGCTTTTCTCTCTTCTTGTGGCTCTTATCAACATGCGATGGTGTTCTCATCTATTAATTTGCTTACCAGCTGATTTTTCCACTGACACGTAGGCTTCATGGTAGCACACGTTGTTTTTATTTTATCTATATTTCCAGTGCCCAGCAGAGGGCTGGGCCCAATTGTAATGTTCACATAGATACACCAGTGTTTTTTGATTGATTTAGGACAATGATAAACCCTCTGAGTTTCAGGCAAGTGGAAACACAATGGCAATTAGATGGAGGTTTTCTCTTAAGTGGATGGTTGCTTTTCTAAGGCAGGGAGTGACCAGGAGAACGAGCTTTTCTTGGACCTTGATGCACTTTAGTGACCATGTTTTTGATTTGCAGTGGTTAGAAAACAGTTAAAACAATCATTTACATTGAAATAGATACCAAGTGGAGACGGGATATCAGCACTATTTAAAAAGAGTTAGAATCCATAAG
This sequence comes from Montemys delectorum, assembly GCA_019843815.1. Classification (NCBI taxonomy): domain Eukaryota; kingdom Metazoa; phylum Chordata; class Mammalia; order Rodentia; family Muridae; genus Montemys; species Montemys delectorum. The sequence goes on from JADRCD010149454.1 coordinate 27,422, forward strand.
CAGTTGGAATGGAACACTCACCTGATATGGAGTGGGATCTTGGGTACCTTCTTCGAGACCTTGAACCGGTCTATATCCCCACAGACATCTGTGAAGTACACTCCAGCCACACTTGTCACCTGGTTCCCAGGGAAACTGAACAGCACCTTGTCACTGCCATGGCAACTGGCCCAATCCCCAGCCTGGCCTCCAATGAGCAAGCCCCCACCATGCTTCACAAACTGGACCAGCTTCTCGGTCAAGGTGTCGTTGTAGGCATCAATGCAGTAAACTCCCAGCACCTTTCCAGGCTCAGGCTGAACCAATGCATTTATTCCAGAGTCACCTAGGATGTTAACTAATGATGCTAAGGAAGAATGCACTGCAATGGGAGCCCCTGGGCAGGGGCAGAGCCAACTCACTGCATTGAGAAGAAAAGGAGCCAAGCCAGCATGCATCAGGTAGCTCTCATGGGATAAGACTACAAGGCGGCCTTGGCCATAGAAAGAGGCAGCAATGAGCACCTGGCCCTTGTCATTCACCATCACTGGGAAGGCAGCCTCCCCAATAAGAAGGAGTTCACTGGGAGTGGATTCTTTAGGGAGATCCCAGCTGGTCACTCCATTCATGAGGGCTTCAAAAGCAGCATCAGGAGTTGTTGCCATGGTTCTGCCGGTTGCTACAAAGGAAGCAGAGATTCAGGTTGGTCAAAACGAAATGAGGAAGCAGTAAGAAAGGCGATTAACTAAATGCTTTCAGTCCAGAAAATAGATTAGTTTCTCCCTTTGAGGATAAAGTGAAGCTCAAAACAGACAAGGATTCCACTTCCATGACTTAATATGTAAGAAGAGTAAAGACAATAAATGAGTAGGCTTATAAATGAATACAACTGCAGCAATTTCCAGTGGCTATCTGTTGGTGAACTATGGACCAGTCAATAGGAAGACTGCTTTAGAATGCATGACAGGAAATTCCTGGTAGGAATACGAATACAAAGCTGAAGCCTGAAAGGGTGTGGGAGGAACCTTTTGGTAAGAGGCACACCAGGGCAGCAGCAGAGCGAAAGGCAGAGAGGAAGAAGTCCTGAGGTAGATAAGGAGGTGCAGCTCCCTGTACGATCTGATGAATCAAATCAGGGATTGACTTAGTGTTTGTTTTATTCCTTCAGACAAGAGGGTCACATGACCTGCTACAAACTGCATTAGTTAGGGTCGCATGACCTTTCAGAAAATGCATCAATTCTGTCAGCTTTGCTTACATTGTTGGAAATGGCTTCCAAATGATCAAATCTGCCCTAGTGGAAACCCCCCATGCCATCCATTTTGACTATCTGGGCAAGTTCTTTTCAAATTCTTCTGAAGCCTGGTATGCTGAGAACTGATCTTACCCCCTTCAGACTTTCTGTCTCTGGACCAATCACACAGTTCTGAGAACCATTGTTTTACAGATGTAAGTGGTATAGGCACAGTGAGCAAAGTGAGTGTCTCTCTCTTTCTTCTCTGTCTCCTCTCCTTGAGTGCCGTGGAGGGTAGCTGGTGATCCCCACAACTTCGCTATTCCCGCATCTGCGTAGCTCATCACAGAGGACCTCCTTCATCTTCACTCACATGATTGTCAGAGCACCCCCCCCCCCCCCAATGGCTGTGAGCCGACATCCTAAGTAATTTCCAGGTCCTGGAGGCAGCCATGGGTGCTTGCCCAGGGCCTCTCTGAGGTGCGTCCTAGGAGGGTCCCTGAAAGACTTGAGTTGTGTAGCAGTCAGATCTAGACAGCTGACACTCACCCTTGCTGGGTTCACTCCTTCCATTTTTTTGTTTCTCCCCACGTTCTTCACTTGGATTTTCAGGGTTCTCTTCCCAAAGAGCCTTCTGTGGAGAACCTGCACCTATCAGACCCCCGTGTTCCTCCTCTCTGCTTTGTTCGTCCTGTTCGCATGAACTATTAACAGCTCATGTTGCCAGTCTCCTCACCGGTCCTCATAGGCCAGTCCATTTAGTCCATGGCCATGACCAGGCTCAGCTGACTTGGCCTGAGTCTGAGGAATGCATTTCCACCTTCCATACCCTTGACTAAGAACTGTATAGAACCTCATCACTCTTCAGCCACTCCACTGAGGTGAAATATTGATGTTGGCATGTCTGTATGTGCCTCACTACCCCGACTGCTCCAGTGCTCATAGCACTGCTCCCAGGAAAGTGAACTGTGGGAAATTCTGCTTAGGGGTGGGAAAGGCAGCAGGTAGATCAGGAATCCCAAGTTCAATGTCTCGGTAAGTTCATTTGAGAAGAAAGTCCTCTCATTTTCCCCCAAGTTTGGCAGGAAGAGCAAACAAATAAAACCAGTCCCAGAACTCTGTAACTAAATGCGCTTGCAAGCGTGTGCGAACACACACCTTTTTTAAATCTGTGACTCAAGTTCAAAGAGCGAAGATAAAGGAGTTCTGAGTGAACTCCAAAACTGTACCAGTCAAATGAAACTAAAAGAAAAACAGACCTGTCAGCAGATACACTGACTGTCGGGAATGGCGTCCAGTAGCCTTCTGGCACTTTAAGGATCTCCTCCCTGCGTCGCCCAAGTGCCTGGACACCCAGCCCCACACTGGAACAAACCGGGACGGAAAACTCACACCAAGGAGGTTGCTGCCGGCAGACTGTCGCTGCAGAGGACTGGAGCGCAGTTTGAATAAGGGTCTTCCGTGGGCGGGGCTGCGGAGGGCGGGGCTATTATGAAAGCCCGCTGTCCGAGTGAATGGCTTTCTTGAGGGCCGATTTGAATCTCGAGGGCGGAGCTTCTCAGAGGCTGTTCTTTTCCAGGGCAGGGCTATACAGGGAACAGGGCTGGTTATGGGCGGGGCTATCCTATTGCATGAGCTAGCCAAGGAACTGGTTAGCTGTGGGGCTGTTCCCGATGGGAAGCCCTTTATGAAGCTGGACTATTTCAATATCTGGGAAGTCTGGCCTCACCCGGAGTAATCCTCGATCCAGGTGATGCTAACCTTGAGTAGGGTGGCACAGACTAGACTGATTCTGGACCCCACCCTACATGAGAGGTTAATCTCTGCATAGCTGTTGACAGACCAAGAGGGAAAAAAAAAACATCAAACTCCAAATGGCCAGTTAATCAGATTTAGTGAGAACATCACCTAACAGAGCGGCTGCCAGACCCGGAATCCGACTCCAATTGGCTTGGTGCGACACCAGTGCCTCACGGCTCTTTATCATCTCCAAGCTCGGGCGGCAGGGCCTGTCCCCTAGTGGCCATCACTAGCAGTACAGCTGTCCGGATCTGGGGAGAGGAAATCTGGTCCTGGGATATTTTCACTGGGCAAAAAAAAACATGACTGTGACTTCACTTACACAGACAAGACTGAGCTGTAGAAGTTAAACTAAAGTTATAGCGTGGATATTGCCTGAATTTCTGTTCAAAGGAGGTTAGAATAAGGAAAGCAGAAGAGTAGATTAATGTATTTGCTTGAACACAGCTTTGCATAGTAGAATATTATTTTACTTCTTTTCAATTAATTGATTAATTTATTCACTTTACAACTCAATATTAGCTTTTCCTCTCCTCACGCAATAGAAAGATGCAGAAACTCATCCTTATAAAAGTCCTCCCCCGATTCCATTTTCTTTTTTTTTTTTTGACTTTTCTAAAGTTTTAATTTCTTTTTTTTTTTTAGATATTTTCTTTATTTACATGTAAATTTCTCCTTTCCCAGGATCCCCTCGAAAAAACAACCAACCAAACAAACAAACAAAAACAACAAGAACAAACCACTTTTGCCTCTCTCCTCCCCATGCCTGCCACATCACCTCTCCCACTTATTGGCGCTGGCATTCCCCTACACTGGGGCACAAAACCTTCACAAAGCCGAGGTCCTTTCCTCCTATAGATGATTGAATTTTCGATCCTCTACTATACACATGCTGCCAGAACATTCAGTCCCACCATGTATAGTCCTTGATTGGTGGTTGGGTCCCTGGGAGCTCTGAGGGTACTAGTTAGTAATTGTTGTTTGTCCTAAGGGGCTGCAAACCCTTCAGCTCCATAGAACCTTTCTCTAACTCCTTCATGGCGGATCGTGTACTCAGTTCAATGAATGGCTGTGAGCCTCTACATCTGTATTAGTCAGGTATTGTCAGAGCCTCTCAGGAGATAGCTATATGCTTGTCCTTCCTTCAGTCTCTGCTCCATAGTTAATCTCTGCCACTCCTTATGTGGGTATTTGGTTCGCTTTTTAAGAAGGAATGAAATGTCCACCTTTTGGTCTTCCTTCTTCTTGAGTTTCTTGTGGTTTGTGGGTTGTTTTTCCTGTATTCCAAACTTCTGGGCTAATAACCACTTATCAGAGAATGCATACCATGTGTGTTCTTTTGTGATTGGGTTACCTCACTCAGGATGATACTCTCCAGATCCATCCATTTCCCTAAGAATTTCATAAATTCATTGTTTTTAATAGCTGAGTAATACTCCATTGTGTAGATGTACCACATTTTCTGTATCCATTCCTCTGTTGAGGGACATCTGGGTTGTTTCCTGTTTCTGGCTATTATAAATAAGGCTGCTATGAACATGGTGGAGCATGTGTCCTTATTACATGTTGGAGCATCTTGTGGGTATATGCCCAGGAGTGGTATAGCTGGGTCCTCTGGTACAACTATGTCCAATTTCCGGAGGAACTGCCACACTGATTTCCAGAGTGGCTGTACCAGTTTGCAATCCCACCAGCAGTG
>JADRCD010149455.1:0-16389 GCA_019843815.1 Montemys delectorum
CTATTCCTTTTTTCTTTTCAAAACAGGATCTCTATGTAGCTGTGGCTGTCCTAGAAATTCTATGTAACCCAGATTGGCCACAAACTCACAGTGATCCTCCTACTTCTGTCTCCTAAGTGCTGTGATTAAAGATGTTCACCACTTTGCCTAGTTATCTAGTATTTTCTCAACCAAGGCAGATTTTTACTCTCAAAGCAAAGGATGAACATGTAGGCATATTTTTCAATCCTTAAAGCCTTCCTCTGAGAAATGATTTTGCTGACTGCATAATTCTCATACATAATTCATTTCCAGTAAGATGAGGTGTTGGTATACACATGTGTTATCTGAAGTATGCTTAGTACAAGGTCTAGAACTCTACAACTTTTAAGGGAAATATTAAGTCCATGGACCTTTTTAATTGTCTGAATAATTGCATAAAACACTGGGCAGAAAGAAGCAATGTTTTTCTTTTTTTTTTCTTTTTTTACTTTTACTATTTGCCCATTGTTTCTTCATCTTCTAAGCACATATATGTTCTTGAAAGGATGTTAGACATTTTTTATCTCATGTGTCAATAAGTAAACCCAGAATCTCCCCCCCCATCCCTTTTAGATAGAAAAGTATGCTAAATGTCTTTTTGTGGCTTGTTTGACCACCATTCTCTCATATACCTTGGTTTTCTGAAACACTCCTGAACTTCAATCCATCTAGTAACAGGAAAGAAGTCCTACTGATAGTAATCTTCAAAGTTTGAGCATGAGTAACTGGCTTGAAGGCAACTGGGAGTGGTCTTCAGAAAGTTATACTATATTGGCAAACTGTACAGAGACAAATCTTGTCAACAGGTATAACCTCCTTCAATTAAACTTTTGAGAATGCCAGCCATCACAGCTGAGCCAACCATGGCCACTAGTCCTTTTCTTGCTTGTTGGATAGTTCCTCTTGAGTCACCACTGGTGATAGAGTTCTAGACAGTCAATCATGGTAAAACTCCTTCCCAAACTATAAAGCCACTTTTCAATTACGGAACTATAAAACCCCCTCATAGTTTTTGGTTTATTCCCACTGGAGAATTTAAAAAACTTTTGATATCTGGAAGGATATCACCGCCTATCTCACCCGTGATAAAGGCGCATTACAGTCATCCACAATTAGCCAGAAGCAGCACTCTCTCATGTACTCCTCCATCTTCACGCCAGACTTAGAAGTGTCCAAAAGCATGCTAGACATAAAGCTGTTGACTTAGTTTTATATTGATTGTTGTGAGGTTGGTTAGTTTGGTTTCTTGCTTTTTTTTGTCTTTGTTCTTGTTTGTTTGTTTGAGAGATACAGAGAATGGGAAAACAAAGTTTGGTGACATGGGATAAGGGGAAAAGACCAGATGAGTTGGAGAAGGAAAAAATAAAAAAATATTGTACAAACATATTTTAGTAAAGAATTAGTGCTTGGAGCTGAAGGCAATGAAAGCTTCTGTGACAACTTCTCCATTCACTTCCCAAAAGAACCTGTACAGACAGAAAGCTATTATAGAGAGTCCTGTAAAATTGTGATAAAGATGTTTTTCACAGTTGATGGCTCTTACCAGGGGGTGGGGCTAGGAAGGACTTAGGGCTGGCCATTGGGTGTTTAATTGTGCTCTGCTGAGTATATGGGCAACAGAATTTGGACTGGGAATTTTTTTTTTTATGTGTGTGGGGCACAAGGAGGAATGGGAGGTATGTATGATTGGAGTACATTGTATCAAATTCCCAAATAATTAATGAAAATATTATGTTTGAGAAAAATAAAAATTAATTAATTAAATCAAGGTCAGAGTAACAATGCCAACAGACCTATAATTCCCAGTAAAATAGAAGCAGTAATTAGAAGTATCCCAATAACAACAACAAAAAAGTCCACGGCCATATGGTTTTAGGGCAGAATTTAAAAGAATTAATGCCAATACTTCTCAAATAATTCCACAAAAAAACAGAGAGAATATTGTCTAATTCTTTTTAAGAGGGCACAGTTACTCTGATACCTACACCACTTGAAGACTCAACAGAGAATTATAGACCACTTTCTCTTATGTATAGAGATACAGAATTCCCAATAAAATGATCAGAATACAAATCCATGAATATATTAAAATATCACCTACCATGACCAAGTAGATTCCATCCAAGGGATTCAGAGATGGGTTAATGTATGTAACACAATAAATGTAATCCACCGTGTAAATAGAGTGAAAGACAAAAACCACAAGATCATTTTATTAGATGCAGAAAAGTACTTCATATCTGACACTCTTTCAAGATGTAAGTCCTGGAAAGATTAAGGATACAAAGAACATAGATCAACACAATAAAGGCAGTTTACCACAAGCCCATAGCCAGCATCTACCTAAATGGAAATTCAAATCATTTCTACTAAAATCAAGAACAAAATAAGGTTGTCCAATCTCTCCATATCTATTCAATCCAATACTAGAAGTCTATCTTCGGGTTTCTGTTACTTTTAACAAACAACACGAACAAAAAATAAATTGGAAAGGGTTTATTTGGCTTACACTTCCACATTAAAATCTACCATTGGAGGACATCAGGCCAATAATTCCAGTTGGGCTGGAGCCTGGAACCTGGAGGCAGCAGTTGATGCAGAGGCTATGGAGGGGTGCTACTTAACTAGCTTACTTCACATGACTTGTTCAGCCTGCTTTTTTGTAGAACCCAGTACCACCAGTTCTGGGATGTCATAATGGGCCAAGACCTCCTTCATTGATCACTAATTGAGAAAGTGCTATACAGGTTGATCTCATAGAAACAGTTTCATTCTCTCTGATGACTGTAACTTGTGTCAAGAGGACATATAAAACCAACCAGTACAAAGGCTTAGGTAGATCAATAAGACAGCTGAAGGAGATCAAAGGAATACAAACAGCAATGAAAGAAGTCAAAATACCCTTATTTGCAGATGCTTTTACAGCATATATAAGTGAGTATAATTTCTACTATAAACTACTACAGTTGAGAAACACTCACCAAATGTATCAAAGAATGAAATTAACACACAAATACCAGTAGCCTTCCTTATATACAAATGATGGATGGAATGAGAAATTAATCAAGGAACAATAGCTTCAACAATATCCTCTAAAAATATAAACTATATTGGGATAATGCTAAGCCTTGTATGAGAAAAGTAAGATATTGAAGAAAGAATTTGAAGAAGATATCAATAATTGGAAAGATTTTTTTGTACTCATAGATCAGTAGGATTAATATAATAAAAATGTCCATCCCACTAACAGCAATCTACAGTTTATGCAACTGCATCAAAATCCAAACAATTCTTCACAGAAGTTGAAAGGAAAATTATCAGCTTCATAGTGAATCAGAAAACAAAAACAAAAACAAAGCAAACAAACAAATCAGGATAGGTAGAACAATATTGAATTATAAAAGATCTCCTGAAGTATTACCATCCACAATTTAAATTATACTACAGAGTTACAGTAAACACACACACACACACACACACACACACATTCATGCAGTAGTTTGTTGTAACAAAAAAATACATGTTGATCAGTGGAATTGAATTGAAAACACAGACATAAATGTACATAACATATGAACACCTAATTTTTTTATTAAAGTAAATACACACTGAAAAAAAAGACAACATCTTCAAAAAATGGTGCTGGTCCAACTGTGTGGCTATATGTATGTATGCAAATAGGTCCATAGTTACCACACTGCACAAAATTCAACTCTAATTGGATAAAATCTCAATGTCAAACCAGATACACTGAACTCGAGAAAGTGAGGAATGATCTTGAACTCATTGGCACATGAAAATACTATGCCCTGAACAGAACACCACTAGCACAGGCAGGAAGAATGACATTTAATATAGTGGCACCTCATGAAAGAGAAATGCTTCTGTGTGACAAAGAAAACAATTATTTGGACGATCTGTCAGGCTACAGCATGGAAAAAGATTTTGTTTTTTTATTTTGTTTTGTTTTGTTTTTTTTTTAATCATCGCCACACCAAATAGAGGACTAATAGCCCAAATATATAAAAAACTCAACAACAACAACTACCACCAAACCAACAAACAAAAACAAAAACAAAACTGGACCTCATGAGGGTACAGACCTAAACAAAGAATTCTCTAAAGAGGAAACAAAAATGACTGAGAAACACTTAAAGAAATGTTTAAGATTCTTAGAAGGAAAATGCAAATCAAAAGTACTTTGACATTTCTTCTTACATATGTCAGAATGACTCAGATCAACCAAATAAGTGACAGTTCATGCTGGCAAGCATACATAGTAAGGGGAACTTGCCCATTAATGGTGGGACTGAAAACTTGTTCTGCCATTGTATAAATCAGTGTGGTGATTCCTCAGGCACATGGAAATGGATTTACCTCAAGATCCAGCTATAATACTATTGGGCATATGCCCAAAAGATACTTCAACATCCTACAGAGATATTTGCTCCACCATACTCATCACTGCTGTATTTATAATAGTCAGGGATTGTAAACAATCTAGATGTCCATCAGTGGATTTATGGATAAAGAAAATGTGGCAATTTACACAATGGAATATTACTCAACAGTCTTTAAAATCTTCAGGTAAATGCATGGAGCTAAAAATAATCACCATGAGTGAGATAACCCAGGCCCAGAAAGATATTTATGTTCTATATTTGCTTATATGTGGATATTAGCTGATAAGTCTATGGTAGTCAATCTCAGTCTGTAACAGCACAGAGGTTAAGTAGAGTAAATATTACTGAGGAGGGAGGGATTTCCCTATGGAGAGGGAATAGAGTAGTTAGCAATGGGTAGGTGAAGGGTAGGGCTGGAACTCATATCAGAGAAGTAGAAAAGAGGCAACAAGGGAGGCAATATAGGGGGAACATCTAAAACTAAGGGCCATTTGAGGCACATATATGGAAACCTGATACAATAGAAACTTATTAAAATATATTTAATCAGGAAGTCAATCTAAATGAAATCTCCAAATATCAGGAGAACAGGAGAGACAGAGCCCAAACTGGACATCTCTTGTGATCAAATGACACTTCCAATACTAACAATGGGCTACATCTAATCAAATTGTCAGCCAAAGGGGTCTCAAGTGAATACCCATACAACCCAAACTATCACCATTTCTACAATACTGTTCTGCCAAAGGAGTTTAGTAATAAAATGACTTCTAAGGATCTTTTGCTGTACTTGTAGATCAGTGCCTTGCTCAGCCATCATCTGAAAATCTTCCTCCTGCAGCAGATATAAAAAAGTATACAGAGAACCAATGGTAGACATTGTACAGAGAGAGAGAGACCTGAACATTTTAGCAGATTCTCATAGTTTAATAATGATGTTTCTTTCCCTTAATGGAGACAGTCTATGAGGATGTGCATCATTCACACTTCAAGACTTGAGAATTCCAGAAAAACCTACCAAATTCAAGAAGTTCGACCTGAAAGACTATTTGAAGACAAAATGAAAGTTAAGGAAATGTGCTAAGGGAGATAGCTTTCAGAAAGGCAGATTTGAGGAGTAGTAAGTAATAAGGCCTGGATCCACCAGTTTCTCAACAAGTCTCATGGGAACATAACATGAACAAAAAAACGCTAAGACCAGTGTTCCACAGGGAACTCAGTTAGTTGCCGAGAGGTTGGAATTGCACGTAATGAGCATACAGGAAACAATAACAACATTACACATTGTCCTCATAGGAGACAATTCTCAGATGGACAGGTTAAGCTATTTCCATTTGCAATCTATCTGTGGCTTAGAGACTAATACTTTATTCATTCTCAAAGTTTTTCTGGAGCCTAGTTTCAGAAAGCCATCCAAGAACGAATCAAGACCTCTATATAGGGACCTTCACAGATAACCCATCCACCTGAGCCTGAGACCTGGCAGGTACATCAGGAATGATGGATGAAGAGTGGAAAATGACAAAATGTACCTGATGCCCCTAAAATGCCAGCCAGCCTAGTGTGGGGCAGAAGGGTTGGTGATTTGCTTTATCTAGCCCTGTCTCGCTGACTTCAATAACTGGTTGAAAACTTATTTAAGAAACAAGTTACTTTTAGATTCTGTAATGCATGGAAAACTTTTGATTATTTGATGTAAATGGGGAAAATGACTACATCAGAATGAATGGAGATGTAGTAGAAAGTATTTCCCATACAATTATGATAGACTACATGGAAAGAAAGCTTTTGCAATTGTGGAGCAGGAACAGTGATCACTGGGTGTAGATGTGTGTGCAGTGAAATGAAGAAGGTTTTAAATGTTTTTGGAAACATGCTTCGTGGTTTAACCTATTGCCATATTGAGTACAAACATCAGACTATTGGCTTATCGGTCACAAATACTACCTTGAAACACAGACATTTGTGAGACATACATTGTCCAGTGTCTTCTGTCACATTAGGAATTCAAGTGTAACTTCTTGTATTAGTAATTCCTTGTGATAGATAAAATGGACAATGCAAGGACTTCATACTTTAATTCTTCCCTTACCACTGGTACTAGATAGATTTGGGGATTTGTTGGCATCCTTGCCCGCATTTGTAGAGTACAAACTGTTTGCAAAAATCCTCTGAATTTATAGAGACCAAATGTTATATTTTTATTCTTTCAAAGAATTGAGAGGCAGAGGTTTGTTTTTTATTTGTTCATTTGTTTTGTTTTGTTTCTCTCACTGTATGATGAGTACTGATTATTAAGGCAGATACATGGAATGTTCTAAATTTGGGGTAATGCACTCTCTTGGCAATTCATATCAACCACCCTGCAGCTTCTTGTCCTGGGGAGTTCTACTATGTTATTAGTAATAACAGCTTTTTGTGCTCTTAATAACTTTTTTCTACCTTTTTCCTTTAAAACTAGTTTTGCCTTTTGTGGTTGATGCAACCAATCTGGTTTCTGTGCCCATATTTTTAGAGGCCTACAAGTTTTCATTGTATTTATAGATGTTCTATTTTTTGTACAATAGGTGTAAAACTTATTATAAGGGACAAGAGAGAATTGCGTGATGCTGAAATGTTAAGATTTTCCAGGTAGAAAGGATTCTTCAAGTTTGTCCTACCTCTCTTGCTTCTGCTAACAGCAGCTCTACTGGAGTGTGAAAACCTGTATTTGTAATGTGTGCAGTGAGATAAGGTGAGATGTACTGCAGACTCTTGCAGTCCAATCATTGTGACCTATGCTACAGACACAGAACTATGACATACATACACACATATACATATACTTCCCGAATAACATTGTCGTGACTATAGACAAATAAGTACAATAGAACTTACAAACATTACTTTGAATATATTAGCTCTGTGCTTTTGGCAATGAAGAGGATGATTCTGTAATCACCTCTGAATTCTTCAGCCATTTTGATCATTTTCTTTCTTATGTTTAACACTTAAGAAATGTATTGTTTACATGAGTTTATTCCACTGTGTTTGTTATATTTGGTATTATTGTGCATGCCAAGAAGCAGTCATGTTATTTCTGTATTTTCCAGGACTCACTTTTAGCACATGAAACAACAGAATGATACTCAGAATTTACAGTTTCTCCTCCTGGGACTTTCAGAGAACACAGAACTGCAGTCTCTCATATATTGGCTCTTCCTTTCCATGTACCTTGTGACTGTTTTGGGGAATCTTATCATCGTCCTGGCCACAGTCTCAGACTTCCACCTGCACACACCCATGTACTTCTTCCTTTGCAACCTGTCCTTTGTGGACATCTGCCTAACCTCCACTACTATCCCAAAGATGCTGGTAAATGTTCATGTGCACCACAAGACCATAAGTTATGAAGGCTGCATCATGCAAATTTATTTTTTTACATTATTTGTAGGGCTGGATAACTTCCTCCTAGCAGTAATGGCTTATGACCGGTTTGTGGCCATCTGTCACCCCCTGCGCTACACAAGCATTATGACACCTCAGCTCTGTACGTCACTAATTCTGGTGTCTTGGATCACAAGTTCCCTGAATTCTTCATTACAAAGCTTTCTTGTGCTGCAGCTTTCCTTCTGTACTGATGTGGAAATTCCACATTTTTTCTGTGAACTTAGCATGTTGGTACACCTTGCCTGTTCTGACACTTTTTTAAGTGATATGGCAATGAATGTTTTAGCTGCACTGCTGGGTGGTGGTTGTCTTATAGGTATCCTTTACTCTTATTCCAAAATAGTGTCCTCCATACAGGCAATCTCCTCAGCCAAGGGGAAGTACAAAGCATTTTCTACCTGTGTGTCTCACCTTTCTGTTGTCTCCTTATTTTACTGTACCCTCTTGGGAGTGTACCTCAGTTCTGCTATAACCCAAAGCTCACACTCTACTGCAATAGCTTCATTGATGTACACTGTCATCACTCCAATGCTGAACCCTTTCATCTATAGTCTGAGGAACAATGATATCAAGAGGGCTCTGAAGAAGAACTTTGTGAAAGGGAAACTAGAAAATTGATTACTGTCCGGGGGTCTGGGGTCTTAAGTTTTAAAGCAAAAAAAAAAAAAAAATGTTAAGGGATAAACATGCTGAAATTTCTAATTCTCTGTCTCTTGAATGTGTATACCAACCCCATTCCCAAAGCTGAGAGATCATTTTTGAATAATGGATGTTAGAGTATAAGAGCCTAGGACTGTGGATGACTACAAAGGAACATTGTTTCCTGTACTCAGCAAGACATCTGCATATATGAACTCACAGAAGTTGCAACAGCATACCCAAAATCTGTGTAAATCCAAGCTAGACAAAACCAGACCACAGAGAGAAGTGGCACACAATTCTACCCCCAAGTGGTATAATTATTTTTTAACTATTGGAAAAAGGAAAGGTAGTTTTGGGTTTTTTTGTTTGTTTGGTTTGGGTTTTTTTTTGTTTGTTTTTTGTAAGAGTGTAGACCTTGGTAAGTCAATCAATCTCCAGTGGAATTCCATAAATACAAGACCATTTGAGCAGCACAAATTAGTCTCAAAGGATTTAAAAATAAAAGGAAACAAATTTGGTTGGATAGAGAATGAAGAGGTAGATCTGTGAAGAGTTGAAGAAGGGGGCTCATATGACCAAAACACACATGAAACTGTCAAAGAATCAATAGAAGAAAATAAAATATTTTGGGGTTAATATAAGAGAGCAAGGTTTTACTTCTATATATTTGCTATAGTTTTCATTTCTTTGGTTTCAAAATTTTTATAAAGTGTGTAAGCATTCAGCTTTTCCCAATATCTCATTAGTTTCCTTCTTACAATTTGAGATTTTAAACACTTGGTTTTAGTTATACATAACACATTTTAAAAATCTACATTTTGTCATAGGGCATGGATTTCTTTTTAAACATGTTTTTAATTTTTAAATTACCATACAAGGTATTATATATTATGAAGTTTCAAGCAAAAAATGTTTTAGTAGATTTCCCTTTCTTACCTCACCCATCCACAGCCTGTGTAACTTCCCTCAATCTCTTCCTTTTTCATGTTGCAAATGTCCTTTAACACATCCCCATCTTTCTTCATAATCTGCTCTTACCATCTCCGGGTATCCTTTCACTTATGAATAAGTCACATTAACACAATGGGATATCGAGTTGCTTTTCTTGTGATATTACTAAAATATAGTCTTATGTGGGTTAGAAATGGGATACCATGTCCACTTGGTGATAGGGCTGCTGGGTGAGGAGGACACGGGGAGTTTGACTGCACACCCCCACAGAACTGTTGGGTGGGCATCGGGCTGTCGAACCCCGCTTTGAGGGTAAGAAAGGCACAGTCTAGGGTCCCTGTGGACGTGCCAGAGTCGGGCTCCGATGGGCACCACAGACCCCGCTGGGTACCACGGAAGAGCCAGTTCTGGAGTTCCTGGGCTGCATGGAGGCCAGGGATGTCAGGTTCTCAGTCTTGGATATCCCAGACACCCCTGTATGTCTGGAAGAGCTGAGAACAGAGTAAGGACTCAGGGGCAGACTCTGGCCCGACCCTAAGGGAAAAGGGCAAGGAGCAGAGAGATCTGGCAGGTACCGCGGGGACAAGAGTGCTAGGCTTGCTTAGGTGGGTGACTTGGGTTGGCAGAGTCCATGGCTGGAGCACAGGAAGGCCTCCCAGCTTGTTAGGGGAAGACCTGCTCAATTGCTCCAGCACAGCGGGTACTGATGAGACAAGGCAGTCCATGGTTTTAAGGCATTTACTCTAGAAAGGCAGAGAGAGGGAGAGTGTAGAAAAGCAGAGGCCAGCCATGACTATGTGGAGAGATGGGGGAAGGGAGTGGGGAGAAGGAGGGCAAGAGGGGAGAGTAAGAGCAAGAGAAT
Source organism: Montemys delectorum (assembly GCA_019843815.1). Classification (NCBI taxonomy): domain Eukaryota; kingdom Metazoa; phylum Chordata; class Mammalia; order Rodentia; family Muridae; genus Montemys; species Montemys delectorum. The sequence goes on from JADRCD010149455.1 coordinate 10,309, forward strand.
AAGAGAGGGAGCAAGAGAGAGGAGGGGGCAAGCTGCTCCTTTTATAGTGGGCTGGGCTATCCTGGCTGTTGCCCGGTAACTGTGGGGGTGGAGTCCAGACAGAATACCAGGAGTTTGGGGCATTGTCTGTGTGATTGATGGCCACATACTTCTCTGGGGGCGGGGGAGAGATTGGGAGGCTGTGGGAGGCTGTAGCTGGGACAGGAGCCTGATGCCCAGGAGGTGTGGCCAAACACCTACCATTCCTTAGGGTCCGGGGTTCCAGACCTGTGCTTGCCTGGGGACCAGGCTGTCTGTGCATAGCTCACTGCCCCACAGTCTTATGCTGGGCTTCTCCTCTATGCACTTTCCACTGTGGACTCACATCTGACAGTGAAGGCTACTTTCGTAGTAGTAGATAACAGATGTTGTGCAGCCCCTTCCTGTCTTCCTACATCTTTCCCTGACTGCATCATTTAACAGACTTCTGTGTTTTGTATCTGTGTTTGTAGCAAGAGATTTCCTTGTTTTCATGAGGATTTTTTTTCAGTTCTATATCCACAACACCTACCATAGTCACTGGGAGAAACATATTAGCAAATGTATGTCAATGAGAAAGACAAATTTTTAATAAGTTGATTGCTTTGGTTTCATAATGGTAGTGGGTCTTATACATAATAATATAAATACAAACATCATACATTTTACTACTAGGAAATATTTTTCTTATACAATAAACATAATAATTTAAATACAAAAGAATTCTGCCATACATGAAGTAACTACTCTTTAAATACTCACTGATACATTTAAAAGGTATTATCTGTGTATGTGTCTAGTTATGGGCTTATTTACATGCATGGGCCACAAACTCCAGAAGATGGTTTCAGATCTGGAGCTGGAGTTATAGGCAGTTATGGGTTGCCTGAATTCAGTACTAGAAACAAAACTCAGGTCAGCTGGAGTATGTAACATGTAATCTTAACATCTGAGCTATCTCTCGGCTCATGACATGTTATTATATTAATATTTTATTTTGCTCCCAAACTTCCATTTTCCATAGAAACTCAATTGCTCATAAGTTCTAAGTAAAATTTCCTCTACATTTTGAATTTTGCAGTTGTGAGTAGAGTGAAAAATATCTATGTTATTTATTATATGCCTTCTTTATACTCATAAGTCACTCCTGTCTTCATGACAAAAATACAATCTGTAAGAGACCTGAATTTCTGTTCAATTACATAGTTTTCCTTCACTAGCTTTCCTATAAATATGAAAAATCTTTATTATGGAAATAATCATCATATAGCAATGTCCAAATACAATGTTGACCATACTTACAAAATAAATGCTGAATGTTTTCTTTTGATTTCAGAGACAACTCCAAAGCAGCACATTACACTATTGTCATCATTTCCATTGGTTATTATAAGAGTTAGCTTTTGCTATAGAACAAGAATTGCTAAAAACAAGTGTTTTAATAAAGTGTCAGTGTTTTCAATGAGGCAATATGATGATGAGATATTCCAGCTTAGGCTGATCCTGCATTTGTAGCCAGTAGTGTTTTGCTTGGGAATTTCTTGACATCTTTCCTGGACTTCTACTTAATAGAGATTTAGCTGGGAGAAGATTTAGGATAGTGGGTGTGGAAACACACACACCCTATCACAAATGATGATGTAGCTATTTTCAGGTTTGATTGTGTTGTTCAGGGGCTTGGAAAAAAATAATCAGTCTTATTCATTCATCTGTTTCTTTCTTAGGATTGTGCAATCTGCAAAACAAATTATGCAAAATCACAGTGTAAATATATTTTTGAAAACCCTTTCTTATTTGCATCTCATATTTATTCATTTTTTTAAATTAAAGGGCTTAGAAAATTTAGGATTATATGCATGAGGTCAGTCATCAAATGTTGAACCACGTTAACTGGATCATCACTCATTTGAATAGATTATTTTTATTTTTCTTCAATAATTCTTTATTCTGATTTTTGAAAATATCAATCTCTGCTTCTTCTGAAGGGGAATCATGAGGAATTTTTTTCACTAATTTATTTATTCACTTTACATCCCAATTGCAGTCCCCCCTCCCAGTCCTGCCATTACATGGCTCTTCCTGCATTGCCCATCCCATTTACCTCTGAAAAGAGGAAGGTTTCCCAACATTCCAGGTAGCAATCTAACCTGGCACTTCATGTCACTGCAGAGCTAGGTATATCATCTCCTATTGAGACCAGAAAAGACAGCCCAGTTAAAGGAACAGGATTCAAGGGAAGGCAACAGAGTCAGGGTAAGCCCCCACCCTAGTTCTTTTTGTTTCTTTGTTTATTTATTCACTTTATACCCTACTCACTGCCTCCACTCCTGGTCACATTCTTCCACAGTCCTTCCCCCACTCCTCCTTCCTCTCAGAGTGGGTGGGGGCCCCCTCTGATATCCCTCCAACCCTGGCATTTCAGGTCTCTGCAAGGCTAGGGACTTCCTCTCCCACTGAGGCAGACAAGGCATCCTACCTAGTAGAACATATCCCAAGTACAGGCAACAGCTTTTTGGATAACCCCAGTTCAATTTGTTCAGGACCTACATGAAGGATGAGCTGCACATCTGCTACATATGAATGAGAGGCCTAGGTCCAGATCATTTATATCCCTAGGTTGGTGGTTCAAACTCTGAGAGCCCCAAGGGTCCAGGCTAGTTGCTCTGTTGATCTTCTTATCTCCTCTGGGTTCCTCAATCCTTCCCCTAACTCTTTCACAAGACTTTCTGAGCTCTTTCTAATCTATGGCTGTGGGTCTCTGCAACTGTTTCAGTCAGCATCTGGATAGAGCCTCTCAGAGAACAGTTATGGCAGGCTCCTGTCTATAAGCATAACAGAATATTGTTAATAGTGTCATAGATTTGTTCTTGCCCATTGGATGGATCTCAAGTTTGGCCATTCCCTAAATCTTTACTCCACCTTTGTAGCTGGACTTTTTGTAGACAGGACAAATTTGCGGTTGCGGGGGGTTTTGTGGGTGGGTTGGTATCCTTAAGCCTCCACTGGGAATCCTGCCTGGCTACAGTAGGTGGTAACTTCAGGCTCCATATCCCCCACTGCTTGGGGTCTAAGCTAGAGCCACCCTTATAGACTACCTGGAGCCTCCCCCATCCCAGATCTCTGACACATCCCAGGGTAGCCTCACCATTACCACCCAAACCTGTCACCAATATTTTCACTCCCTGGCCCTCTGTCAACATTTCTCCCGACACCTATTCCCCACACTGTTCCCCTCTCCATCCCCTATCCTACCCAGTTCTTTCCCTCCATGAACCTTCAATGATTATATTATAAGTTCTTCTGAGTGAGAGTCAAGCATTCTCCCTTGGGCACACCTTGTTATTTACCTTCTTTGGATCTATGGATTTATGTGGGGGGGGATATTATCCTGTACTTTGTAATTAACATTTACTTATAACCTAGTACATATGAGGCATGTCTTTTTGGGTCTGGGTTACCTCAATCAGGAAAATATTTTGTAGTTCCATCAATTTGCCTGCAAAATTCAAGATGCCCTTTTTTTTTTTCTACCTCCATCTTCACCTAGGAGGAAACAGGACCAGCCAGGAGGCATAGGCCTCAGAAGCAGCAGGGCAGCCTGCACAGGATCCTTTCTACCTCCTTCTTCACCTAGAGCAGGTTTTGTGGATCCACAGCCCTCTCTGCCCCTTCCCCGCAAGCGGAGAGCTTGCTTTTGGGGAGTGCTCCAACCCAGAGACTCATGTCTTACCTGAGGAGAGCTGATCTCCCAGAAGTGCTGACACAGGCTTACAGACCCACAGGAGGAACAAGCTCCAGCCATAGACAAGAACATCTAACAACACAGATCAACAGATGGCAAAAGGCAAAAGCAAGAATCTTACCAACAGAAACCAAGACTACACGGCTTCATCAGAACCTAGTACTCCCACCACAGCAAGTCCTGGATATCCTGAAATACCAGAAAAGCAAGATTTGGATCTAAAATCATGTCTCATGATGGTGATAGAGGAATTTAAGAAGAGCATGAATAACTAACTCCCTTAGAAATACAGGAGAACACAGGTAATCAGGTTCAAGTACTTAAAGAGGAAACACAAAAATCCCTTAAAGAATTACAGGAGAACATAAGTAAACAAGTGGAAGTCCTAAAAGATGAAACACAAAAATCCCTTAAAGAATTACAGGGAATCACAACCAAAACAGGTGAAGGAACTGAACAAAACCATCCATGACCTAAAAATGGAAGTAGAAACAGTTAAGAAATCACAAAGAGAGACAACTCTGGAGTTAGAAATCCTAGGAAAGGAGTCAGGAATCATAGATGCAAGCATCACCAACAGAATACAAGAGATAGAAGTGAGAATCTCAGGTGCAAAAGTACCACAGAAAACATTGACACAAAGGTCAAAGAAAGCACAAAATGCAAAAAGTTCCTAATCCAAAACATCCAGGAAATCCAGGACATAATGAGAAGACCAAACCTAAGGATAATAGGTATAGAAGAGAGTAAAGACTCCCAGTGTAATGGGCCAGTAAATATCTTTAACAAAATTATAGAAGAAAACTTCTCTAACCTAAAGAAAGAGATGCCCATAAACATACAAGAAGCCTATAGAACTCCAAATAGACTGAACCAGAAAAGAAATTCCTCCCACCACATAATAGTCAAAACACCACATGCACAAAACAAAGAAAGAATACTAAAAGCAGTAAGGGAAAAAGGTCAAGTAACATATAAAGGCAGGCCTATCAGAATTACACCAGACTTCTCACCAGAGACTATGAAAGCCAGAAGATCATGGGTGGATGTCATACAGACCTTAAGAGAACACAGATGCCAGCCCAGGCTACTATACCCAGCCAAACTCTCAATTATCATAGATGGAGAAACCAAAGTATTCCATGACAAAACCAAATTTACACAATGTATTTCCACAAATCCAGCTCTTCAAAGAATAATAAATAGAAAACTTCAACACAAGGAGGGAAACTACATCCTAGAAAAAGCAAAAAAGTAATTTTCCAACAAAATTAAAAGAAGATAGTCACATGAACAGAATTCCAACTCTAACAACAAAGGTAACAGGAAGCAACAATTATCTTTCTTTAATATCAACTAATATCAATGGATTCTATTCCCCAATAAAAACACATAGACTATCAGACTGGGTACATAAACAAGACCCAACATTTTGTTGCATACAGGAAACCCACCTAAGTAACAAAGACAGACACTACCTCAGAATTAAAGGATGGAAAAAATTCTCCAAGCCAATGATCCCAAGAAAAAAGCTGGAGTAGCCATTCTAATATTGAATAAAATCGACTTTCACCCTAAAGTGATCAAAAAAGATAAGGAGGGACACTTCATATTCATCAAAGGTATGATCTACCAAGATGAATTCTCAATTCTGAACCTCTATGTTCCAAATGCAAGGGCATCTACATTCATACAAGAAACTTTACTGAAGCTCAAAGTACACATTGCACTGCACACAATAATAGTGGGAGATTTCAACACCCCACTTTCTGCAATGGACAGATCATGGAAACAGAAACTAAACAGAGACACGATGAGACTAACAGAAGTTATGAAACAGATGGATTTAACAGATATCTATAGAACTTTTTATCCTAAAACAAAAGGATATACTTCTTCTCAGCTCCTCATGGTACCTTCTCCAAAACTGGCCATGTAATTGGTCACAGATCAGGCCTCAACAGATACAATAAGATTGAAATAATTCCTTGCATCCTATCAGATCATCATGGACTAAGGCTGCTCCTCAATAACAACATAAACAATAGAATGCCCACACACACGTGGAAGCTCAACAACACTCTACTCAATGAGAACTTGGTCAATGAAGAAATAAAGAAAGAAATTAAAGACTTTCTAGGGTTTAATGAAAATGAAGCCACAACATACCCAAACTTATGGGACACAATGAAAGCAGTCCTAAGAGGAAAACTCATAGCTTTAAGTGCCTCCAAAAAGAAACTGGAGAGAGCATACACCAGCAATTTGACAGCACAACTGAAAGCACTAGAACAAAAAGAAGCAAATTCACCCAAGAGGAG
>JADRCD010149469.1:0-11618 GCA_019843815.1 Montemys delectorum
AAGTTTGAAGTTTAAATGTTGGTTATGTAAGGAAAGCTTTTCAAGAAGATATGTGCTTGACTGAATACTCTTAGGAGAGTTAGTGAATCTTTTATCTCCCTTCTCACTGACCATGTGCCAGACTCGGAAATCTTATTATCAATGCAGCTTACAATGAAAAGCATTTATACTTGTTCTGCAAAGGCACTATGGATTCTACTACTGGGAATAAAATCTAGTGGGGAAAAGAGATGATTTCTGTTACAGAGAATTGTATGTACTTTTGAAGTGAGTAGCTGAAGCCCCTTGAAGAATATCGAGGTGCAAAGACAGAGATGGGGAGCATATATTTTAGTTCTCCAAAAATAGTGCCATATGTCTGATATGTGTGGCCATGTGGCATGGGACCAAGGGATTTCCTGGTTTCTCAAGCAGCATTCAGAAACAAAGGCACAGGCTGAAGTCCCTGCTGCAGCTCCACCACACAGAAGGAGCCTGGGAACTCCACTCCAGGGTTCAGAGAACAGCCAAGTAAAGGAACTATAGAAAGAGCCTTGACTTTTTAAATAAAGGTGGGGTGTCCCTGGCTCTCACATCATCTCTTGCACACCAATCCCATCTCAACCAAAGATCCTTCACTCTTGCCTGATGCAATGAAAATGGAAATAGCAATAATTAGCAGTCACAAGATAACCATAAAAATGCAATCATGAATGCCAATCCTTTTGACTATTAATCATTCCATGGCTCAGTGCTATGCAGCAAACATCAAGAGTTTTACAGGAAAATTTAAATGTGTTTAATATGGAAATATAGAAATAAAACTACTGCTAATGCTTCAAGACAAATATTGGTGGTGCCTCTGTCCCAAGGATGTCTAGAGACGTAAAAGATAGTTGAAAACTTTAATAGAAAGAGTAAACCAACCAACCAATCAACAAGCAAACAAAACAAAACAAAAAACAAAACAAAACAAAGAAAAAGAAAAATAATGTTTTATGCAAAACATTTCAGCCCTTTCAGGGCCTATTATTTTTGTGTTTGAGAAACAAAGAGAACTTGTTTTTAAAAGTAAAAATAAAAGGTCAGAGTGTCAGTTCTGTGCTCTTCAAAGCTTAGTGAGATTCTTCTGAGAACATGCATCGTACCAACTTTCTCACTGCAAATGGAAGTGATGTAGAATATTGGGTAGTTTTGCAAAAGTATACATAATAAATGTTTATAGATAACTGAAAAGCTAAACATACATAAAGATAATTCTTCTCCAAATCTTTATTGACAGTCAGCAAACTTGTAGACTGACTTGAAACAAGTATGTAGCAAAATGTGACAAAAATAAACTTATGTTGAACAGAGCTAAAATGTTTGGCAAGAATGTGTGAAAAGTTAAAAAGAGAACAAAAAAATAATTTATAAAAATAATTATATATGTACATATAAATTTGTTTTGTTATCTAGATATGTATATGTCTGTAGTAACATGTGACATTTTATGCTCATTAAAGTGTCATCTTTTAAATATAAATTTCAATCAGGCAAACTTCACTTATACATTCCTGGAACCAATTCCTATATTATTAGAGAGGTGTAGATTTGTATATAGCCTTTGAAAACCAATTTGGCATTATGGGGTAAGGATAAAGTCTTTCTGATTTAATAACCATTGTAGGAAAGTGTCATAGGGATGTAACCCTAAAATTAGAAAAAAATACAGTTGAAGGCACCACCTAAAACATATCTTATAAAGAAATGAGAATAACCTCATTTGTAAATCTATGGAGATATAAAAGCAAAGACAACAACTACAATGCAACACATACTTTATGTGAGTGGTGACAATAATAATTAAAAACTTGGTGACACAGAAATGCACAAATAATTTAAGCCGAGGCAAGATAAGTTGCGTACATACATTGGTACACTGTTTCCGGATGTGTATATGTGTGTTTTCTGCATCATACACACACATACACAAACACACACACACATACACATACACACAACAGTGTGTATGTAGTGAAGCAACATTGCTCCAGATATATTCCCATACTCATAAGATGTAATAGTTTCAAAATATAGTAATAAGTTTTGGATTGATGATTCAATTTCTACTATACATATAATAAACATTTATATCATGTACATTACATTTTTATTTTATATGATTATTCACTCACTGTATTTTTTTTGTACTAACACTTAAGAATCCATTGAAATTCCATTTCTTCTAGTTTATTAATCTGACCAAGCTAATGCACTTTAGTCCTTGTTAGAGACATCAGGGTTTCAAGGGAAGAGAGATCACCAGCTATTGGATTTTTATTTCTTTTTTTTTTCCTAATTTGAATGTAGCACCCAAAGACAGCACTCATGTAGCCACCTGATCAGAGGAGGAGCTTTGTAAAATAATCCCCAAAGATGTACAAAAAATAATGCCACTTCTTACCCATAACCCATGCCACAGTCACCCTTAGTTACAAAGACTGTTGGGTAAGAAGTTTAAGGGGTAGAAATCTGTATCTCTGTGACTACAAAATGGGAGGAAAATGGGTATTGAGTTATGAGAGAAAGTGTCTGCAGTCTGTCGTGTCACATAGACCGCCATGCTCATTTATGATGCTGAGAGTTATTGAATCACTTAACACTCCCACACCTCCAGTAGAGATGCTGGGTTGACTTGTTTTGTTTTGTTTTTGTTTTTTGTTTTTTGTGTTTTGTTTTTTGGACAAAGCTGGAAAGTGAAGTTCTGTGTAGTTAGAAAGACTTGCTCTTGGATGCCATCACTGGGCGCCAGTTGCTGACCTGGGTCGCTGCCATCTTCTTTCACACATTTCTTACAGGGGGCATTTTCTATTCCTTAAATGCAGGTTGAGTTGAGAAAACACAATTTATACATGAGTGTATTTTATATAGAAGAATGACGTAACTTTCTAATTTTCTAGTTGGTAAAACGTCTCCTTTGGTTCCTTGTTTTAAGGCTGCTTCCGTAGAAACCTTACTGGAACTGATTTCATATTGTGTTTTCTGTCATCTGCTGTGCTAGTAAAGTTGCTGGTGGGGAGACTTTTACCTGGATGCTGTCACTTTAGTGGTAAAAAGACAAACTGAGAATATCAATTAGGCACCAAAAATCACCAGTATTCCTATGATTTCTAGAATATATAAACTACAGTCTATTTGCGTGTATTATCTGTTTAAGAGTCAACCATTTCTACCAGCCAAATCTATTTCCTCATAGAAATGTTTGATTCTCATTTTAAGCAGGGAATACATTTAAAGAGCCCCCAAATTATTGACATACTAGAAACTGAGAAAGTGATCAAGGACAAATGTTTTGTGAAAAGAACTCAGAAGCAAAACTGAAGGACTCCCATTACCAGATGTTGGAACACTATGAGTTTGGGTAAGAAAATAAATATTTTCATAACAATAATACCAGTATGTTAAACCCATGAAGTCATAACAATAATAAAAGTACCACATAAGTCATTTTATACAGGGGAATGATGATTTCTTAGTGTTCTACATTAGTCTGCTTGTGTATTTAATAGTCTGAACTTGTGATTTGGTGCGTGTGTAAAGGACAGAGGAAAACTACATCCTCTTATTCCCCCCTTCCACTATGTGAGTTCTGAGGCATGATGTCAGCTCATCAGGCTTAGAAGCCTTGACCCCTGAGCTCTCACATAGACCCAAAGGCATTTTTTATTTTTGCAAACTGATAAGCAAAGAATAGTATCAAATATTTATTATGACATTTGTATATCTACTGTAATCATGATGGCTAAATAGTATATGACTTTTAATAGTGAATAAATTCAGCTAGCCAAAAAAAGGAGGGGACAACAAAAGATTGAATCAGTTACTTCCGATACCTGAAAGAATTTTGCTCTGCAAAGATGAAATTCTCTCATTTACAAGTCACAAAACCAATGTTGAATTTTTTTCAGGCCCAAAGGAATGGGACAGAGGATAAAGGGATAAAACTATTGCTGAAGAGTTAAAGAACCAAGATTGTGAAATAGATCAGATGATTCTATTTACAGGTATGTGAGAGGCAGGAATCCGAATAGAAAAAGTAGTTACTAATGTAATAGAGAACCACAGGACCACTATAGAGAATTATACACCAACTATGTGTAAGATTTTTAATATGCCCTCTCCTGGTATCCCAACATTCTTAGAGCCTTTCTGGGAAACATTTCATACAGTAGAAATTCAAGAGAATTAAGTGTGTCTGATCACAAAGGAGAAACTGCTAAGATCAGTGTTTAAATATAAAATAGAAAACCAAATCAAAGTAATTCACTCTAACAAATGGCTTGTCTTCACACTTGCGCAGAACCTGCGAATTAAATTAATAGTGATGTCCAATAGCAAAACCTCTAAGGAAGAAGTTCTGTAGAGCGGGAAAGATTCTTGGTCCTCAGCCTAGGCATGCTGGATCCTACCACAAATATGCTCCAGGAACATTAATTGTAAGCTTATTGGTCCTATTCTGACTAGAAGGATATAGATATTTTTTATATACATGAGGATACCAACTAGGGTTCCTCGTTAGTTTTTATTAAAATAATTCTTGGGTAAAACTATTAATGTGGATGATTTTAATACAGATAGGCACCTCTCAACTTTTAATAAACTTTGAAAAAATACATATAAAGTAACACCTAAAGTTTTACTTAAATTAAATTGCTATGCGTATATAAAAAGCTCTAAGGACATCTCGATGGGATGCAAATCTACTGTTTCATTTAGAGAGTAAGATATGAAAGTAAAGATAAGCAACGGGCTTAACAATATCAAGTCACAAATTAGGAAGCTGATAAAAAGCTTACATGAGTATCTCAGTTCTCACATCTGTATTTATCTTTTCATTTTCATTACACCATCATGGTCCCTCTTTCTAGCTTCTTTGGGATAAAATAATCTCACAGAAAGCGCTGTAGCTAACTGAGCATACTCTGAACAGAAGCATTTTATAATGTAAAACTGGCATCTGTGTTATGGATAAAGGTGATAATTTCTATTAATTGATCCAGAGTATCCCCTTGGCATTTGTTTTGAGGAGGGTTTTGTTGTCATTTAATTTTGCCTGTCCTTTTAGTTATCTAATGTATGGAAACATTCACAAGACAGCTGTTGAAAACCTCTGAGCTAATTTTGCTCCCAAAGCAGCACTTTGAAACATGAACTTGAGAATATGAAGTCAACGGCCCATCAGCAGAGTAGGCATTTAGATGACTAAACCCTAAGACAGAAAATCCTATTCAGTCATAAAGATTAAACAAACATTTCTGTACAGAAATAATCAGGAAGATTTATTTTCAAAACAATTTCTTATAAGGTTGTTGTAACAAAACAACTCAAAACTATGCACAATGGCATATGCCTATAATTGTGGTGGATGAGAGGCAGAAACAGGAAAACAGACCCAACTTTAAGGCCAGTTTTTGTAATGAGTTTCAGTGAAGCCAGAGCCACTCAAAAAATAAACAAAGGGACAAATAAATAAATGAGAATAAAAACAATAAAAATCAACAAACAAAATAAAATCTCAAGCTATGTGCAGAAAAACAACTTGGACAAGGCCATGTCTCCCAACTAACCTGTTTCCCAAGCATTCCTGGGCTACATCACCAGCTCTGCATCCCAAGCATCCCTGGGTTCCATCACCAGGTCTGCAAGGCAAACAAACAAACAAACAAACAAACAGAAACTAAGAAGCAGAGAGGCAAACAAAAGCTCTTAGGGCAAACAAGACGGCTCAATGAGTGGAAGTGCTCACTGTGCAAGCCTGAGGACTAGTCACTTTGAAAAAAAGAAAACCAACTTTTCAGTGTTGTCTATACTCTTAACAAACACCACACAAATCTCTTTCTGTCTCTCTGTCTGTCTGTCTGTCTGTCTCTCTCTCTCTCTCTCTCTCTCTCTCTCTCTCTCTCTCTCTGTCTTTCACGGTCTCTCTCTCTCACACATACGAATAATAACAATAATAAACTTATAAAATTTAACAAAAAAGAACTCCTCTGAGTGCCAGCTTAGTACTTTAGTTATTTTAATAGAAATTATCATATTCTTTTTACTATACAGAGTCCATGTTTATTTTTCCCTAGAAACAAAAGAAGAAATCTAATATTGTTTACTTTGCTTTAAATATATTGCCTAGTTCTCTGAAAGGGTTAAATCATTTCCTCCTCTTCGGTGCTTTTCTTTTTGTGTGTGAGGTTCCGTACTTACCCTAGCTCTGTCCAAAAGGAAATTAAAATGAAATACATCAGGCATGCTGGGACTTCACACTTCAGAGACTTACAAAGCAATATGGCCTGGTTAAATTGATTGTCACTTTAACTGCCCACAGCTACTCTTCAAGAAGGAGGCTTACGGTTTTACTGTTCTTAACGGGACCATATCCCCTTTCCAATGGCTTAATTTAGGTTGTACTGAAATTCCTATTAAAATAAGGGTCATTAATATTTCATTAAAAATACCCATGATGTCAGAAGCAACTATTCCAGGCTTGCCAAGTTACAAGGAAAACTTTCTATTCTCTTTTGGGCTACTAACATCCTGATCATGAAACATACATTTATAGTTCTCTTTGACCTGAATGAAAAACAAATGACAGAGAGGAAGCCATCAAGGCGCTACCGTCACCCAGTGCTGTTTATGTTTGGAAGTCCTCAGTTTTTGCAGCTAGTGCTTAACTTGACTTCAAAAATCTGAGATTATTAATACAGGACCAAACTTATTCAGATGACAATTGACGATTTGAATGGTCATGACAGCAAGTAAAATGAGTATCTCTCAATGGGATATTTCAGTAATGAAAGTCCTAGAACAAATTCCTTAGAATCACAGCTTATGCGTGAAAGGTGTATAAAATCTCAGTCCTATTAAAATTGCATGGTTTCACTCTTAACTACTTGCACTTAGTCACTTTTTTTAACCTTTGATTCAGAGAAAACAAATCTGATATTTATAGATAATAACAGCTAAAATAGCCAAGCTGAATTGTATTGACCATATCCCTCAATGGCCTCAGAACTTATTCTTCTTTACTTAGTAACTTCTCTTGGTCTTCTGGTATACCATCTTTCTATCTAATCCCATTCTACACCTTAGCTGACCCCAGGGCTTAAACAATTCTACATCCTAAATTAATGTTTCTCTTGTATCTTCTACAGTCTTGTTATTTCTTTTCACCCTACCCCTTTATTCTCAGTAGATTTAAATGCACTATATAAATATATATGCCCCATATGTATTTGAGATTGAATATCCAACATGTCAAGCTTAAAACTCAACATACTTTGGAGGTGATAGAAGATTTGCATTAGGAATATAATCTACTTAGTATCAAACAACAATTATTACCAATGAAGTAAGCAATAACTGAATACATATAGATGTGTGCTTGGGCATGTAGTCTGTAGACACTTGAATAATTTAAACCCAAATCTCAGTGAATGACAGTCCCAGAGCTTGCTCTCTACTTCTTCTATGTCCCTCAATCCTTGAAACTGTCAATACCACATAGACACATTCAGAAACAGGCAGTACTCTCATTCAGACCTCCTCAGGCAACTGAATTAAGAATATATTCATGGAAACAAGATGGTGTTCTTGTGCACGTCAAATCTGAGAGGGAAAGGCAGAACAAAGAAATCCACCCATTTGCTTTTCTGGTTCAAGGAATGATTCCAAAAGAAATTATATAAATGACACAAATATGACACAAGTCTGAAAAGCATAAAAGTAGATTCCTCTGCTAAAAGGTAGAGGGGAAATGCTGTCATGCTGCTTTCTCTATTTTGTGAGTAAAAGTTAGATAAACCACATTTTCATAATATTTAAGAGTTTTAAACAAGGACTGAGACATCATTTCTAAGCTAGCCATATAAACATCTGAGCTAAGGATCCTTTCTTTTCTAAAATCTTAAGTCGGTAGTCTAGAAGACTTCCTAATATTGTGCTTAGCTTTGCTTCTTTCTAATTGCATGGAAAGAGGAAATACAATGTTCAGATTTTCAGAAGAGACAATCATGTCAACAAATTCTCAGTTTGATCTCCAGGCTAAAGAAATGGTGATAAATTCTGAGCCAGTTAGGGCAGGATTAAAACAGCACATGGTGCCTTTGACTAAAGATAATGAGACCTGCCTTATTTCTGGCACTAAAGTCATTTTTATTGTCTCTTAGCCAGGCCTGTAGTGAACTGAACATTGGCTCTAGTGTCATCTGTACTGTCATGAAATGAGGGTGTTGTTAGGACAACCATCACAGTCTTTCATTTTTCAGTTCAGCAGTCTTACTGGATCTGTCAATAAATGGGAGACAAGACAAAGAATAAAGTAAGAAAAAGTAAAAGATAAAAGTGGGAGTAATATCCAAATGACCATTTGAGGGGTTGAAGAGTTGGCTTAGCAGTTAAAAGCGCTTGCTGGTTTCACATAAAGTCCCCAAACCAATGTGGATGCTCATTATGTCTGGAAGACCAATTCCAAGGAATTTAACATTCTCTTCTGGCTTCCTTAGGCACTATACATACACCATTTAATGCAGAACACAAAATTATACTAAAAAAATCACAGGATTCTTCAATTTTTAGATTAGAATTTTGCCTTCACATGGCACATATGTTTTGTAGGTAGCTCATTCTCTTTCTTCTGACAATAAATAGCATTCTAGGTTAATGAAGATTTAATAACATCTGGAAAGGACAGATTATTTTTTAAGCTAACTACAAAGTCAGTCAGCAGTGATACAACTCTTATGGTACAGTAAGGGAATGACATTGTAAAAACAAACAACAAACAAACAGTGGTGTGCTCATGTCCCAATAATGCTTTCTTTAGAAAAAATAACCTTGCCAATTTGTTATTCATAAAGTAGTTTCACTGTCTTTCCTTTTTTTGTTCACTTTCTGAAATTTTTTTTAGATATTTTCTTTATTTACATGTCATATGATAAAAATTAAAACAAAACAAAACAAAACAAAAGCAACCCTGTTCCCTCCCCCTCCCCCTGCTCACCAACCCACCCTCTCCCATTTCCTGGCCCTGGCATTCTCCTACACTGGGGCATAGAACCTTCACAGGGCCAAGGGCCTCTCCTCCCAGTGATGATCAACTTTGCTATTCTCTGCAACATATGCTGCTGGAGCCATGAGTCCCACCATGTGTACTCTTTGGTTGGTGGTTTAGTCCCTGGGAGCCCTGTGGGTACTAGTTAGTTCATTTTGTTGTTCGTCCTATGCGGCTGCAAACCCCTTCAGCTCCTTGGGTCCTTTCTGTAGCTCCTTCATTGGGTACCCTGTGCTCAATCCAATGGATGGCTATGAGCCTCCACTTCTGTATATCTCAAGTTTCATTGTCTTTCTGTGAGAAATCACCTCGATATGCATTCATTAGAAAGTAGGGATTCTTAAGCTTCATGAGTAAAAGGAAGAAAGAAAGGTAGTAGTTTGTATGTACTGCCAAGGAGCCATGGATTTTTCACTTTTCAATTAAACCTTGAAGTAGCCAAGTGACATACCATGGTACAAAACTAACACCTGTTGGGTAGACAGGTCAGCAGTGAAGAGAGCGAGCTGCTCTTCCAGCCCACGTGGCACACACAGGGCTAACAACCACCTGTAACTCCAGTCTCAGGGGATCTGATGACCTCTTCTGACCTATATTGGCACGGAGACATTCACATGGTACACAGACATAAGGGCAGAACAAATATACATACAAATAAATAAATAAATACAACAACGACAGCAATAAAACCTATACACAGACACAGACCACAGGAATTCTTTTTTTAAATCCAGAAAGTCTTTGAAGATCCTGATACAACATGACAAACTCTAAAATCTGTACTTTTAGAAATTAAT
Source organism: Montemys delectorum (assembly GCA_019843815.1). Taxonomy (NCBI): domain Eukaryota; kingdom Metazoa; phylum Chordata; class Mammalia; order Rodentia; family Muridae; genus Montemys; species Montemys delectorum. The sequence continues at coordinate 9,862 of JADRCD010149469.1, forward strand.
CCTGTTTCTCTCTTCAATTTAATTGTCCCAAATGTAATATGTAGCTCAGGAAGTTATTAAGTTTGCCTGCTTTCCTCTCATACATTAATGCATTTTCTTTTGAGCAAATCCACTCTTGATTCTTTCCTTCAAATTCCTGTTTTTCTTCTCCCACATAGTCCTGCTAGCATCATGCCTTCATTCACATATGTCTGTATGTATATGTGTATGTGTTTGTGACTGTACATATACATGTGCATGAGCATATGCATATGTATGTATGTGATTAATGAATGGACCTGGTCTAGTCAGTGCTGCCTGCATGCATGTGGGCTTACAGTTGCTCTCTGTCACACAGACAACTTACCAGGGGCCCAACCTTGAAGAAAACTGACTCCCAATTCCTAGAAGCCCTAGACTGCCCTAGCTTCTCAGCTAGGAGTTGGGCCTTGTGAGCACCCCACCCTCCATGCTTGAGTCTTGACTAGATGGATCTTGGGCAGGATTTTGAAAACAACCACAAGTGCTGATAGTTTATGGGTAAAGCTCCCTGTCATTTCCTGTTTCATGTAGTCATTTTTTCTGACCTTTGATGACCACCAACCCACTCAGAGGGAGGCCTATCCTTTGGGGCATAGGATTTGACGTAGATGCTCTATTTGGGGATTAACACTTCACAGTCATGTACTCTCTGTATTTTGACTAGTAGTGTGTCTTTATCAATCTCCATCCACTAGAATAAGAATCTTCTCTGATGAGGGGTGACGTCTTCCCTAACCTATGAGTATGAGAGTAAGTGTTTAGAGGGTCATTGGAACAATATATTGTTATCAGTATGACAGTAGTTGTTTCTCCCCTGGGATCTAGGTTCTCTGAAGTTCTAGGTTCCTGGTTAAGTTTACAGTACTAGGTTTGAGTTTCCTTCAGTTAAACAGGCTTTAGTTCAATCAAACAATTGTTGATTACCCCCGGGACATGAGTGACATAATGCACCAGTGGGCTTATATAATCAGGTGAACCATTAATGTAGATACCTGAGTAAGACTGTTGATACATTTTCATTTCCTGGTAGCCTGCCTAAGTCCTTGAAGCACTCAGAAGGCTCGCCATCTAGGAGGAAGCTTCTAGTTTAGCAAGAGCTTGAGGTGTGTGTGTGGAGGGGTGTGTGTGTACGTGTGCGTGTGCGTGTGCGTGTGTGTGTGTGTGTGTGTGTGTGTGTGTTATGTGCATGTCCTCTGACCAAAATATGTGCTACCAAAATATATGTGTCAAATACTGTTCACATATACATTTTTTTCAGACTTGGATCTTTGATTCAAGAATTATATTCTATTGTGTTTTTTCTTTTTGATGTTTTTTATTTATTAGTGTCTTGTGTACATGAATGAATGCATGATGTATTTCTGTGTGTGAGTGTGAGTGTGTGTGTGTGTGTATGAATGCCATCTATGGCATGGGTGTTATTTGAATCTAACTATCAGGAGTTATTTTTCTCCTTCCATTGTAGGTTCTAGGGATCAAAATCAGGCCATCAGTCTTCTGGCAGGTGCTTGAACTTGAGAGAGTAACAGGATTAATTTCTAAAAGTACCTATTTGAGAATTTCACAAGTTGGATCAGAATCTTACTTCAAAGACTTTCTAGTTTTTTAATTATTTTTGGAATGTGAATTAGTGCTTTTGTTTGTTTGTTTCTGTACTTAGTTCTGTGTATTATGTGTATGCCTGGTGCTAGTAGAGGCCAAAAGGGGTGTGTGTGTGTGTGTGTGTGTGTGTGTGT
>JADRCD010149488.1:0-24598 GCA_019843815.1 Montemys delectorum
AACTCCACAGACATTGGGAGTGGAAGGATTGTAGGAGGCAGAGAGGCTGACACTAGGAGAACGGGCCTACATAATCAACTAAGCAGGGCCATATAGGCTCACAAGGACTGCATTAGTCTGCACTAGGCCCTCTGCATTCATGCTGTGGTTCTTTGGCTTGGGGTTTGTGTTGGACCCCTATCAACGGGAGTGGGGACATCTCTGAATTTTTTTGCCTGTTAGTGGAACATTTCCTCCTACTGAATTTCAGTATTCCCTTTAAATACAAGGATCTTCACCTAGTATTGTTGCATCTTGTGCTGAGTTCAGTTGATATCATGGTGTTGGAGTTGGGGGCTGCTATTTTGGAAGGGATACAGTGGAGCAGTAGATTTTGCAGAGAGGGGAGACAGAAGGAGTACTGGAAGGGGAAGAGGCTGCAGTTGGGGTATAGTATATGAGAGAAAATAAAATCAATAAAATATTTTGATATTTGAGAATTTCATAATTATATCTACATCATACTCCTCCCTTTCTCCCATCTCATTTTCAGTCTACTGCCCCTTTTATTCCCACCCAACTTAGTGTTCACATTACTTTTAAAACCATCTAGAAGCTTCTTCTTGCTATAGATTGCCATTAACATAGAGGCCCACAACTGCTCCAAGTATAAAAATAAGAGACTGCAGAGTGTACCTCTGTAGTTGAGACATTTATATTGCACTCCCTTCTCCTAAGGCTCAGGAATCATTGTGAAAATTGGGGCAAACAAAGTGAGAGTGCAAAAGACAGTGGAAGACTCCAACAAAGCAGTGTTTTCCAAGCACAATAGAACAATTGCACATTTTAAATTACATTGGATGTTAGAGCATCCATCGTACCTGGGTAAGCTCAAGCCAAACAAAATATCAGTATAACTAGGGGAATTACATCATGAAGTCCCACCTCTGACTGAGGAATTATAGGTAATTGGTAGCTGCCAGGAAGGGATAGGGGAGGGTTTCTTCCTTTCGGAGTGTTGCCCTGGTATGTGGACCGCACTCTAGTAGATGGCCACCTACCTAAGAGTATACAGGGTGGGACAAATAGGACCTGAAGAGTTTACAAAGGAAGTTACTATATTTAAAGAAAACTAACATAAAAAAATAAATAAAATCAGAAAGCTGGAGTTTGTTAGGCTCTCATGATTTGGGGTAAGATAGACCTTATTGAGAAGGGACTGGGTGTGCTGTTACATTTGAAGAACAGTGATCTGGGCAGGGAAGGGAAGCCATGAGGTGAATCGGGGTCAGTGAACTAGAAAACTGAAACTGCTATGAAGTAAAGGCCATGCCAAAGCAGCTTGACTGATAGCCCTGGTTACCACTTGAAGATGATTTAAGTGAAGGATAATTGGAATGAAACTGGTTCAGGCAAGAATATAATTGGGGAAAGTATGGATACATGATCATGTGCCTGCCATATTTTTGACTGAAGAAAAGTAGAATGAGGAAAATGCTTTAGTAGATTGGCAAATGATGGCCATAGGAGGCATATCAAGGTAGATACCTGAATGTAACTTGTCCCCAAACGTAGTCACGAATGGAAAGATAAAAATTGGTGATAGACAGAAATCCAGTCTCATCTCTGATGAATTTTGCATAGTCAACAAGGGCCAACTGGAATGTTCAATTGGAAATTGCTTACAAGAGTCTGGAATATTGTCAAAGATTCATAACTGTGAACGTGGATGACATCTTTAAGAAAATGTAGGTAGGAAATAAACTCAGCCCTTTGACTAAGTTTGACTACCTTCTGATGAACAGCATTGGTACAAGGGAGTGACTAGGAAAACAGGAAGTCAACAGAGGCTAGTCTCTGAGACACAAACACAGAAGGTGTTTAAAGGAAAAACATCAACTGTCAGGTATGCATGATTTAGAGTGTAGTAGAATTGTAAACTTTTTATTTAAAAAGCAACTTTACTGGTTCATTTTTACAGAAACTTCTCCTAGTTCAGAACTGCCAACAAATAGATGAAGACACCTGTCCCTTTCTGCGTTCAGGAAATACAAACAGTGATTTTCTAACTTGGCTGTTCTCCATCCAGGTGACATTTCCAATTCTACCTAGAGGCTTGGGAGATCCAGGCAGGCTGGCAGCACCAAAGGTGGGCCTAATCAGAGCCTTTTTGGCAAATTCTTCTTCAAGAAGTAAAAGAAAGTAAAAGACACTGGGCACACACCACACAGTACTATAGAGAAATTTTTGGAAGTAATTACTGATTTCTAAATATACAAAGATTTCAAAGTTTGGTTTATTTGGACCTGGATGAAAGTCAAGGAAATAAAACTTGAAGATAGCATTATAACTTTCCCACTGCATGTAATGAAGAGGAGATTAGATGTAATTAATCTCAATAATTCAAAATGTTCTTCTCTATAACTATGTTTTCCTATGTTATATAGACTTCTGGTTTCCTTCTTTTTCATGGCTTTGTAAATGTCCTTTCTTCCTCTTCTTTCTTTTTTCCCTCTCTTTCCTATTATCAATAATCACTGAGTACATACATATTTCTTATTCCACATAATGATATATATGAAACTTCTTGGAATAGTCCTAAATTCATAGAAATCATAGACCAGTATGTAATCAATCAAGCATGATATTAAAACATATTCAAGAACCTACATGACAGTAGTCATAGTAAAATACTTTCTGAATACCAGATTATATAATCTCACCTTAACTTTTAGCAAGACTATAAGGATCATAGAAAACTTATGATCTTAGGAAATAAAATTTACTATAAGTCTAAAGAGCTTTATGACATATAAAATATTCCAAAAATACAGATTCCCGTAATCATGAGATTAGATCATGTGTGTACAGTGAAAATTTACACCCCTCTATCTAATATAGCTTAGATTTAGACTGGTAGACACTATCATATTGACTAAATTATTTTCATTCTATGATCTCAATTTAGATACCATAATGAATGGAAATTGCTCTTGTTACATAACTAACACATCTTAATTATATAAGTCACCTAGATGTATCTGGATCCCAAGCTTAGGCGAAAATATCAGCTAAATGAGTAAACTATGGTGAAAAATGTCTGAGGATAATTAATGTTACAGCACCTAACAAACAATTCTTTTCAATTTTTATTGATTTTTTTTCCTATGTGGTACATTAATTTCTGGAGCATTGCAGCCATTTAAGGCTTACAGGCTGACTCATAAATAAGAGATCATAAAACAGGGAATGAGAGCAATCTTTTTTCTGATAAAGCACAATCCATTTTAGCATCATTTCTTCTCTTACATCAGAACATGGCCACATATCCATGCCAGGACAAACATAAGAGATATGGTTTTTAGTCTGCCTGATAAACTGTCCAAGTACAGGATCACATATATCTATTTTCCTTTCTGTTGCTTTAAAAAAAAAAAAAAAAACACTAACCAAAGACAAGTTGGGAAGGATAGGGTGTATTTCGCTTACATTTCAGTCCATTACTGAAAGAAGTCAAGGCAAGAAATGAAATAGAAGCTTGAAACAGAAACAGTGTAGGAACATTGTTTGCTGGCTAACTCTTTCTCCCCCACAGGCTTGATTCTACTAGAGATGATGATGTTCACCATGACCTGACTCCTTATGAATCAATTAATGATGAAATCCTCTAAAGACATGATGACAGCCTAATATTATCTAGAAAATTCTCAATTTCAGCTTCTCCTATCAAGTGAATGATTGTAGGCTATGTCAAGATGAATTAAGCCTAACCAATGCATCATAGAATTGGGAAAAACTAACATTCACCATCAAATGAAAAACTGATAATAATGATAATCCAACACATGTAAAAACTGCTGAAACTAGGATCTTCTAGTAGATGAAGTCAACGTCCAGCAGCACAAGTAGAGGAGAGGACAAAGTGATATACAATGGAACAAAAGGAGACTGATGTAACATGGAAGGAAGACAAGCTGACTAAAGCTAGAGGGCCATCACTATAGAAAAGACAAGCCCTGTGTGAAGTTTGTGTTAAGATTCACTATGGAGAGAACAAGAGTGTTTCAGTGAAAGTAAATGAGCCCAACTGGAGCCTCTTTGAAGGGTCTGTGCTAATTTAACAATGTATCCATACTTTACTAGGTTTCAGGGAACATAAAGGATACTTTTTCCAGCATATTTGGTAATATACATATTAATTTAGAATTTAATTTGTGCTGAGCCAATTTGCCTTGAACTTGAACTTGGCATCTTGTCTCACGGCCCCCAGTGGAGGCTCCACTCTGAGGTTCTCTAGCATGCCCAGGATCTTAGGACCAGGGGTGAGTAAAACACAACATCTGTTCCAACACCACCCTGAGTAACTGGGACCAGAAGGGTCCAGGGACTCAGAAACACTGCCCCACCAGTGTCTAGGGTTCCTTCAGGTGTGCCCTGGTTTACCTTGGGCTCAAACACTGCAGCCATTCCCACAGCCTCCAGAGGAGGCTCCACTCCCAGGCACTCTAGCACACCAAGGATCATAGGATCCCAGAATCCCAGGAGCTTGGTCACACCAGGATATCAGGGTCTCAGTGGCAGCTTGACTCCCAGGTACTCTGTCATACGCAGGATCTCAGGATCACAGGATCACAGAATCACAGGATAACAGAGATAACTGTCCTCTGAGGAGTTCTGACTCAACCAGGTTTACAGGAAGGACAGGCTCCAATCAGATATAGGGAGGGCAGTATTAGAGATAATCAGATGGCAGGAGGCAAGCATAAAAACATAAGCAACAGAAACCAAGGTTACTTGGCATCATCAGAACCTAATTCTCCCACCATAGCAAGACCTGGATATGCCATCACACTGGAAAAGCAAGATTCCGGTCTAAAGTCACTTCTCATGACGATGATGGAGGACATAAACAACTCCTTCAAAGAAATACGGGAGAATACAGGTAAACAAGTAGAAGCCTTTGAAGAGAAAACACAAAAATCCCTTAAAGAATTACAGGAAAACACAACCAAAGAGGTGAAGGAAATGAACAAAACCATCTAGGATCTAAAAGTGGAAATACAAACAATGAAGAAATCACAAAGGAAGACAACCCTGGAGTTAGAAAACCTAGGAAAGAGATCAGGAGTCATAGATGTAAGCATCACCAACAGAATACAAGAGAGAACCTTAGGGGCAGAAGATAATTTAGAAAACATTGACACAATAGGCAAAGAAAATGCAAAATGCAAAAAGCTCCTAACCCAAAACATCCAGTAAATCCAGGACACAATGAGAAGACCAAACTTAAGGATAATAGGTATAGAAGAGAATGAAGACTCCCAACTTAAAGGGCCAGTAAATATCTTCGACAAAATTATAGAAAACTCAGGTGACAGCAGATGCTGGCAAGGTAGTGGAGAAACCAGAACACTCCTTCATTGCTGGTGGGATTGCAAGCTGGTACAACCACTCTGGAAATCAGTTTGGCTGTTCCTCAGGAAATTGGACATAGTACTACTTGAAGTCCCAGCTATACCACTCCTGGGCATATACCCAGAAGATGCTCCAACATGTAATAAGGACACATGCCCCAAGATGTTCATAGCAGACTTATTTATAATAGCTAGGAGTTTTAAAGAACCCAGATGTCCTTCAACAGAGGAACGGATACAGAAAATATAGTATATTTACAAAATGGAGAACTACTCGGCTATTGAAAATGATGAATTCATGAAATTCATAGGCAAATGGATAGAACTAGAAAATATCATCCTGAGCGAGGTAACCCAATCAGAAAAGAACACACATGGTATGTACTCACTGATAAGTTGATATTAGCCCAAAATCTCCAAAGAACCAGGATACGACTTACAGACCACAAGAAGCTCAAGAAGGAAGACAAAAGTGGGGATGCTTCAGTCCTTCTTAGAAGGAGAACAAAATACTCACAGGAGCAAATATGGAGATAAAGTGTTGAGCAGAGACTGAAGGAAAGGCCACACAGAGACTGTCCCACCTGGGTTTTCATCCCACGTACAGTTACCAAACCCAGACACTACTATTGGGGATGCCAAAAAGTGCATGCTGAAAGGAGCCTGATAAGGCTGTGTCCTGAGAAGCCCAGCCAGAGCCTTACAAATACAGAGGTGAATATTAGCAGCCAACCATTGTCCTGAGTGTGGGGTCCCTAATAGAGGAGTTAGATAAGGGACTGTAGGAATTGAAGGGGTTTGAAACCTCTTTGGAAGAACAACAATATCAACCAACTAGACCCCCCCCCCCCCAGAACTCCCAGAGACTAAGCCATCAACAAAGGAGTAGACATGGCTCTAGCTGCATATGTAGCAGAGGATGGCCTTGTCATGCACCAGTGGAAGGAGAGGTCCTTGGTCCAATGAAGGTTTGATAGATGCCCCAGTATAGGGGAATTGAGGGTGGAGAGGTGGGAGTGTGTAGGTGGGTGAAGAAACACTGTCATAGAAGCAGGGAGAGGCAGGATGTGATAGGGGGTTTCCATGAGGGAGGAAGACTGGGGAAGGGGATAACATTTCAAATGTAAATAAAATATCCAATATAAAAAAAAGAATTTAATTTATAGGAATTTGGATCTCAGTTAGTACATTCCTCAGTGATGTTTTTTATTTACTTTCTAACTTAACTAGATGGTTACCTCACAGAAAGTAAAGACAAAATTCTTCTAAGAACATTCATCTATAAAGTATGTACCACAAACATAATTTTTCAAGTCATTGAAAAATTCAAGTAATATAAACTATAGATTAGGGACTGTAAATTAATCTAATTCAAGAACATTGTAACTCACAAAAATGAGGATAACTAAATTCCAGCCCAGTGATAAGACAGTAATCATTACTTCTACTCTAGCACATTATTTATTTTGTGTTCCTAAATTTTTATATTGTTTTAGTTTTTGAGGTTATAATTTGATTAAGATATTTCTCCCTTTCCTTAGTCTCCTCCAAAATCCTCTCATATAATGCTCTCCGCTATCTTTCAGATTTATGGCCTGTTTTTTCATTAATTGTTATTACATGCATATATTTATATACATACATGTTCCTAAATGCAGCTTGTTCAGTCTGTGTAATGCTACCTGTTTGTATGTGCTAGAGTTGACCATTAGACACTGGCTAACTATACACGTTCTCTTCCTCCTCTCACAATCCCAAGTTTTTCCCATTTGCCTACAGATCTTTGTGTATGGTTGAGGCTTTGTGGACATTTCTTTGTCCAGTCTGACATGTTTATTGAAGTTATCCTTGTTCAACCCACATTGACAGTCCTAATAGATATATATAGAAAACATTCCCTCAGGCAACATTACAGAAGAGAGAGTGGGAAGACAAGAGCCAGAGGATCAGAGAGTTTTCTATGAGATTGTGTGTTTTAGTTATATCAGAAACTACATCCATAAAGTCTCAATAGCTATATTTTAAAGTGCTGACAATTTACTTGTTTTATTCATGTGCATGTATGTATATATATCTGTGTTAGTGTATGTCAAATATGAACATGACTGGAGCAGCAAGAATTGGACATTGGATCCCATGGAGCTGTAGTGACAACTATCCTAACTCGGATGTTAGAAGGAAGAATGGTAAACAGTCAGCCACTGATTCATTTATACAGCCTCATCAATTGCCATTTTAAAATGCTATTTTAACATATGAATTATTGTTAATATTAATATGTTGTAGACATGACATTTATTATCAAGCAAATCTGATTGTCAAAAAAACAAAGACAAAAGAAAAGTTTCAGTGCCAAATGTAAACAGATTCAGAAATGTGCAGTAAATCCAGACAAAAAGAAAGAGCAGGCATTCAATGCAATATATGCGTATATATATGTGTATACATTTATGCAAATTATATGTCTACATTTATATACATATAAAACGGATGATTATATATTTACATATACATATATATGTATATATACATATATATTTAGGTTGAGAAAAGGAGACAAATGCTAACATAAAGAATAAAAAAGAAAATAAAATTAATAACTAAGTCCATTTTTCATTAGCTCCTTTTAAACATTAAAGACCAAAACGACATGTGAACTTACTTGTGTTCTTAATGGCATAGATAGCAGTTAGTCAAGGTAAAGTTATGCACAGATGATTCTTTACATAAGGCAGGTTGACTTAGATTTTTAAATGTACAATGGTGTGAAATAACTCACATTTAGTAAAAATAATGCTTCTCATTTTGAACTTGAATCCATTTCCAGACTAGTGACATGACCTTAAATACTCTTTAGTTCCCTAGGTAGTAGCAAATGTGGACACGTCTAATTAACCAGAGGATCAGCATATTGAACAACTGATACCTTGAGTATTCTCCAAAGCAAAGTTAGACAGGTTAGGATGGTGTGTGGTGTGTTGAATGGCTTTTAGGTTGCAATATGTTAAGTAGAAACAAATCGCAAAGAAAATTGAGAGGCATCAGTTGTTACTAAGAATTAAAGCAAGATTGGGGGCTATCTCTTAATTTTCTTAAATGTTGTATGTTTTCAAAAATAGGTGAGTGCTGAAATATTCTGATTCATAATTTTCTAATTTAAGACACCCCATAGATGTCCTAACAACCCATCTTATGTAATCACATTGTTGATAAAGTTATCATTACAAACATCTATTCAACCCAATATAGTAATAATACATAAAAAGAAGTAAGATTAACTGGAGAGGTCTATTTTGGTCAGTTGCTTAAATTCTGAGTTGTAACCATTTTAATGAAACATTACTTATTTAATATTTTAACAATGTACAATTTAATTGGAAATCCCTCTAGATGTAATTTAGCCAAAATGTTCAATAATATAATTTACATATAAATAATGTGTAAATGTTTATTAAATAATCCTTCTACATTCTTATTTTAAAGCATTGGATTAATTGGTAATCTATTACTTACAGATGTGAAGACAAATTTCATCCAAAGCAAATGTTTAAACGTACATAATCAAAATTATAAAGACGGTCATGCATTGAAGCCAATATATGTAACCAATATACATATATGTAGCCTTTGAAAAGTATTTGATAACCATTTCTAAGCATTGTGTAGCTATGTGATATCCCATATACATGCATACCTACATAAATATTTATATTTGTATATGTACATTGTCTTAGTTACTTGCTGTGATGAATGACCATTACCAAAGTCAATCTGGGGAGAAGAGGGTTTGTTTAGCTTATGCTTCCACATCACTGTTTGTCACTGAAGGAAGTCAGGAGAGAACTCAAATAGGATCTGAATCTGAATGCAACTAATCCAGAGGCCTTGGAGGAGTGCTTCCTTTTGGATTGTTCCTCTTGTCTTTCTCAGCCTGCTTTGTTATAGAACCCAGAACCACTGGCCCAAGCATGTCCCTACTCTCAATTGGCTGTAGCTCTTACTTATCAATCTCTTATTAAGAACATGCTTTACATACTTGTTTACAGCTCACTCTTATAAGACATTTTCTGAAGTGAGTTTACCTCCTTTCAGATGTCTATAGCTGGTGTCAACTTAACAGGGAACTAGCCAGTACATATATGTATATGTGAATAACTACCCACATATGTGCCTTTTACATAACATATGTACATGCATAGGTGTGTATGTACATATATGAATATTTAAATTTTATAGACATAGAGCCCAATCTTAGTTATCCTGGAAAGTAGAATTATTTAATTTTGTAGATGTAGATACTAATAATCAAAGAGATTCAGTAAAAGAAAACAAATCATGGTTTTAAAAATTATATTTTAATTTGTAAAAATTACAATATAACTACATCATTATTCCTTGTGTCTTTTCTCTAACCACTCAAATATATGCCTCTTACTCTCTTTTACATTCATGGTCTCCTTTTATTTAATTGCTCACACAGAGACAAACACTCAACATTTCTAAATATATTGTATTTATAAGCTGCTCAGTCCATAAAAAATGTTACTTGTTTGTATGTTTTCAAGACTGATTATTTGGTATTGGATAACCAACTGATGTGTAAGAAAAAGTCATATTGTTTGCTGTTCCACTTCACTGTCTGTGGAGACTCACCTTACAATGTTACTAAATGGACACAAAATAAATTTCAGACAATTTTGTTTAAAACACTAACAATTGAATAGTGGGTAGACAATCATAAACACGGATAGGTACTTGCAGAATAAATTTCCTCTGTTTTTCTGTGAACCACATGGTGCCCAAACTGGGACCTCTGGAACATCTAGGTTTTATATAGTAAACTGTATTTTTCAATTTTGCTTATTTACTCACTGACAATTTCATGAGTTCTGTCACAGACACCTAGGCAATGGATCCTGAAGTCCCAGAAAGTAAAGAGAGACTGCCCTTCACTGTTGAGACGGTATACACAGAAGGAATGGGGGGGATTTACTCTTCACTAAGATGGACTTCTGAATCTTCTGCACAACCTGGGTTCATGTTACCCCTGGGAGACTGGCTGAGTCACCTTCCTGGAAAAAAACTCATCATTCTGACAATCATCCCTTCCAGAAGTTTTATTTTCAACAGACATTTTGTTTTTGTTTTACTTCAGCTTCTGGAGTTCAGCTTCTGATTAATTCTTCTTGAGTTTTACTTGGGTTTTGAAGAAATAAGGTGGTAGTCTTATGAAAGATACCTTTTAGATAGACCCAAATTTGTGTGTATACTTTCCCTATACACACAAAAAAATGCTTGTATGTTCTTTTTTTCTGTCTATAAGGTCTTCTCTTCAGAATGGGACTTTATGTTTTTCTTTTGCTGAAAAACTTTGTGGGCTTTTTCTTTCTTTCTTTCTTTTTTCAGTGAAGTTTAGGCAGTTCAAGTCACGCCTAACCTTCATGCATACATATTATTTCATTTGCTTAATGAAGTGCATTTAAAAAATCCTCTTGTGGCTTGGGTTTGTCCTGAGTTCAGCACTGCATTCTACCTCTTGGATAGCTCCATCATTTTGTTCCCAGCTTTGTTATTCAGTTAGTATTTTCTCTTACTTAGTGCTATCCTAATCATACAGGGTTTTTTCTATTTCTAGAATTTCTCAAGATGATGAATCTGAATAAATTGGGAAGAAGACTTAGTACCTTGGAGAATTAGGAAATCAAAAAGAGAATAATTAACTAACCTAATAAATGACTCTACTTGTAAGTCAGCTCAGGGAGGTGATTTCATGGCTTCAAAGAGGAGTCTGGGATATAGTGATGAATGAAAGAAAAACATCCTTTTCTTTTGGTTTTTTGAGACAGGGTTTCCTATGTAACTCTGACTGTCCCGGAACTCACTCTGTAGACCAGGCTGGCCTCAAACTCTGAAATCCTCCTGCCTCTGCCTCCCAAGTGCTGGGATTAAAGGCATGCACCACCACAGCCCGCCTCATCCTTTTCTATAATAGTTGATGAGCCTTTCAAACCATTGCAACCATTACTGCTAGGAACTAGCGCTCGTTCCATGGAACAGTTGAGACAATCCAGTTAGTTATACAAGGCTTTTCATTTTCAGTGTTTGAATTATAGTTCAGATCTCCTTTTATGGGAATGACAAGACTCTTCATAAAATTATATTTTCATTTTTCAAATATATTAATTTAAATCAGACACTTCCATTCTCATTTCCTTTACTGTGATTCCTACTCTACTCCCCCTCACACACACAACTTTTCTCCCACTTTAGCTGGTTTTTTTCAAACCAACTCTGTCAACTTCATGATGCCTAAAGTACATTGGTGTAGGAAAATCTACTGGTACATTAGTAGCCTTTCCGGGGTTCTTGAAGTAAACTAACTGTCCCTTCCACAACAACCATCAGCTGACAATGGATCCTTAATTAAAGGTGGAATGTGACAAGTACCCCTCCCTTTCATTCTAGTATTTTTGCTGTCTTGGTCTTTTGTAGGTCTTGTGTGTGTCTGAGGCACCAGCTGCTGTGAGTTTATGTGTGCAATAATCTAGTCAAGTTCTCTCTATTAAGCCCCATGAATCTGTATTTTCTGTACTTTCCAAATAAATATGGAATGCATGACCTCATCATTCTCTTGCCCACATGCTCATCAGCTCTCACCTTATCCTGTATATTATAAGATTCTCCAGCCTGCTGTTGCCGTTAATGCCCATATGCTGATCCTCTTATCGTATTCATTTTGTCTTTCTTTCAATAGTTCAGTCATAAAAGGAATCAGGTTTGGAAAAAGAATTGATCAAGTTTCAGAACTTGTATGTTAAGGATAAGTGTTGGCATATATATTTCTGGAATGATATGGCATATCCTCCTTTAGTTGTACAGATACAGAAAAAAAAAAAAAAAAAACAGATAGCACTGCATAGCATAGTGACTGCCGTTCAGTGAACCAGGATCCATGAGTCCCATGTGGAGTAAAATAAGAGAAGATATGGGACAGATGGATTATATTGTGGATTGTTCTCTGAGTAACTATCTATCCCTTTAGTCCTAAACCAATGTCCACATGGCAGGGAGTACATTTTGAAAACTTCTGTAAGTCAGTATATTTACAATGCAATAGGAAGGCCAAGTGTGCTTAGAGGGGAGTCCCTAACATTTCAGTAAAAACTAACCTATCTTTTATTCATAGTTTCTAGAACTGTTATGATATGATTCCCTTTGATCGTCCTGGTAGAAGTAACCTCAGCATCGCTGTGGTACTGGCAAACAAAGAGGAAGCAGAAGAAAAGGCTCTTGTTCTTTCTTTGAGGCAAGACTCATTTTTGAGATGAGAACATATGTTTTATCTGCCATGTTTTACTTTGCCAATTCTGTCATTTCTACTATCAGTCATTTTAATGCTTTTTCTCTATCATAAAAGGTTTTTTGCAAAAGCCTCTATTTTTTTTCTTAAATAAGAGGCTAGTTTTAATTTAAGCTCAGTCCAAATATAATTTCTCAAAATATAGATGTATCTCTGCCAATATATTATTTATTGTGCAGTAAGAATAAAATTGAGACCAGACAAACATGATATAGTAATCACGATCCCAGAATGACAGTGAAGAGGGCTAAGCTTAGCTTCTTCAATTGAATATCCAAGTGCTTATTCATATGAGCCATAAAAGGGACCAAGGAGACAGAGATAGTGGGAGTGGGTGGGTACAGTTACCTCTCTAATCTGGTTGGCTTTCTGTTATTCTACATCATGGAAGATGCGTTCTGTGCACATAAAAATATACAAGCCAAAATATGCACTCATGCCATTCCCTCTATAGGTTTACATTTGTTAGTCAAACAGTAAAAGGCATTCTATTGTAATAATAAACTGTTCAAGCCAAAATTGTCACATATTCAAGGGCTTATTTTGTTCTTTGAATCATCCCCACATGACCTGTGTACAAATTACAAAACCCTAAAGAGTTAAAAGTGTTTGTTTCACAGGAAATTGGAAGAAATTTATGTGCGCAAGTGAAGCTGAAAGGTCGAATGTGTGACTCACATCTATTGACAGATGGAGTGAGCATAACATAAGCAGACAGTGACTAGAAAACAAGCCGTTTGTGGGAAAGTATTTTTAGAGACTAATTTCTACCCAGCTGTGTCATCTATGAATGGGAGAAGTTTGAGAAAGTTACCTAGGGGTGGCTGAGCTCAATCAAGTGAAAGTTAATGATACTGATTTTGCTTAAGTAGTCACTTCAAACTTTGATGTGCAAATGAAGCTGGTATTGGAACTAATTTCCTGTGGTGTTGGATCATGCAGTTATCAAGATGTCATAATTTTCTGTTGTAGGAACTCTCATGACTACCACATTTTTAACAATATAAACACCCAGCGCTCCTGTTTAAAAACCTCTTTGCAATTTGAATGCCATTTCTATATACCTGGGAATTTGGCAATTGTCAAAGTAATTGTCTTAGTTTGGAATGCAAACATGTAGTAGAAAGTCTCCTAGTCACTGATAAAAATCTGAAAGCTAATAAATAATTAAGAATGACAAGTAAGGCCCACTAGTTGCTAGTTCAAGAACCTGTGATCAATTAATAAGCTTTACTAGAGTGAGTTCCTTCTCACCTACTTAAAAGAGATATGCACTTTTTATACTTTAACAATTTTATACAATTTTATAGGTTAATAGAGGTATTTATTTTCTCAATATTATTCATTAATGATCCTTTCCTAATTCCTGGTTGTTGTCTTTTTTTTTTTTTTTTGGAAATTAATATCTCTACCTTAATTGACATTTGTTTTATTTAAGGATGAATGGATACATAATAAACAAATAAGAGTAGCAACTAACAATGCCGTTTTCTTAAAGATACTACAGAAAAAGCAAAGGAAGAAAAGACTTTATTTACACAGTGTTTTAGTGTTTTGTCCAAGGAGATACAGCTTTTTAAATCAATTTGAAAAATGATATGCATTTAGATTAATAATAAATTAATGGAAATTGGTATTTACTTCTTTTGAAAACCTGTTCAGTTAAAGAAATTCATTTCTCAAGGAAGAATGACTGAAAAAAGCATAAAAAGTATAAAGACAAACTACTCCAATTTCCATGAATTCTGGTAGTTATACTGTTGATACTGGGAAAATTCCAGGAAATCTGAATCCTGCAACTGTCTACCACATTAACACAACTGAAACATGAAAAGAAGGCCTCACATGGAGACACTTGAGTCAAGATTGGAGACTGGTCTCAGACCTTCTGAGAATCCACCTAAGTAAGGTCTTAGAATGTTCACACTGGTCTTTTTGGTTAATGAAGCTAGAGGGTTCATTTTTTGAAAACTTTGCTTTGATCTCTGTTTTCTGACACTAAAAATATGTTCACAAAGCATGAGCATCATGAAAAATGGACAGGATTTCTGAAAGAAGATATTTCTACCCTCCCAGGAAATGGCTAATATGTCCAAGGAAACAGAATCTTTTTATTTACTATGAGGCTCTACAATGGGTGAATTGATTTTTAGATGATTTTCACCCTGTACTTTCAACTCCATTATTCTATTGAGTATAAAATGAGATACGTTTGATGGAACAGTATATGGATTAAATTCCTCAGTAATATATTTCATCTTTACTAGTTGTCCTTAATTAAGTTTCTAAATACCATTGAAATCTAAGTTCCTCATCTTACAGCAGAAATAAGTCATTTCTCTACCAACCATCTGAGGTTACTGCTGAGGGGAAAAGGAAGCGAGTGCTAGCTCTAGCACTGTACAAACTCACGGACTCATTGTTACTAATTTCTGCATGACTGTCATTTGATCACCATTTACAAATGATGACTACAGACTAAGGTCTTTATACTCTTCTAAATAACATTCAAGAACATTTAATGAAATCTTCAAGCTTATAAGTTTTTGAAGAAAAATGTTACTTATCAGTTATCTTTCCTACATTTTCCCCATTTTTATTTTAAATTACTGTAGAAGTCACCAGACAGAAGAGAGTTTCAGGTTCCTGTTTCCATTTCAACAACTGTAGTCCTTTATATTAATTTTTCTCATGGGATTATTTCACATTTACAGAATAAAGAGAATCCAGATTTCTGGCCCCCCTTACCATATTCTAATTTTTTCATGTGTTATATTGATAAAACTGTGGTCCAAGGAGATGAGCGATTTTTCAAAGTGGCCCAGCTGCATTTCCAACAGGCAAAGCATGGGTTGAACCATGGGTCGGATTCCTCCAGTATTATTATCTCCTCATTTACTGAAGTCTTGTGACTAGAAGGCTTTTCAACTTTGCATAGAATGCTACAGTATATTAATTGAATTATATAATATTAGTCACTCTGGTACCTCAGTTTCCATAGTATGATCTTCAGTGATTTTCCCCTCATAGTTACTTCCTTTCACCTATACATATGCCATCAGATATTAGAAAGATCAACGTATTATGTAGGAAACATTTTCAGGACCCGAATTCTGATTATCCACACCTTTGTTATTGTACTGATTACCAGTAACTTCTTTAAAATATATATTTAATTTTTACATCACTATATTTAAATTCCTCACTTGTAATATGACTGTTGAAATCATTGTCCAAATATGGCTCATCTTGTGACAAAGAAGAATTCCTCTAATGCTTACTCTAGGAACATTAGTATAAATTGTAGATCTAGGGCAAGTGAGACTTATGACCCACACTGTTCACTGAAACATTCTGCAGGTATACTTTTCTTTGAGATTAGTGAGAGAAAAACATCAATTAAATATATGTAGCAGTCAGTCATAAGTATTTACAAATTTGTATTAAGCCTTCATATATATATGTATATATATATATGTATGTCATAACTAATAAAAATAGTTTCAGAACAAAAGTACACACACACACATACAGACACACACACCTCTTTCTTTATCAAACACATAATTAGTACTAAAGATTCTATTTAGCACTTTGGATACAAACTCTAAAATTAATTTATTCATTCTAAAATCAATTTAAGGTCAGGCAGAACTTCTTTTCTATTAAGTAAAAATTAATCAGCAGTATGCATACCTGATTATTTCCTTATAATTATAAAGATAAAGAAGTTACAACAAGAAAATTAAAACAGAGGCAAAACTTTGGAGGTAAATAGTTAATAATAGCTGATGTAGTAAAATAAGTAATGCCCAGAGATGTTTTGATACACAAATATTTATACAAATGCTTACACTAAACAAAATTGATGAATGCTTGCTCTAAAGAGTTTTGGACTATAGGACTATTTTTGTAATAATGTTTCACTTTATTTAAACTATTTCTTAATTTGTAATAATTAAATAAAGGAAATGATGGTTATATCATTTTGATGTCCATCAAAATATATATGTGGCCTAGATCTTGGAGACTCAATGACTGCCAAGATATAAAATGCATGGGATAGTAACATTTATGTGTTAGTATAAACCACTGTTAACTGAAAGGCAAATCTTCACAGAACTTGTTGGATTTTCAGATATGAATTATCTAGTTACCTTTGAAAGAATCTTTTAGGATTCTTGAACAAAGAGGTACAAATATAATATGAGAGGTAAAGCCAATCTATTTTGTTCCCCCTTCTAAGAAGGACTGAAGGATCCACACTTTGGTCTTCCTTCTTCTGGAGCTTCATGTGGCCTGTGAATTGTATTTGGGATATTCTGAGCTTTGGGCCTAATATCCAGTTATCAGTGAGTACATACCTTGTCTGTTCTTTTATGATTGGGTTACCTCACTCAGGATGATATTTTCTAGTTCCATCTATTTGCCTAAAAATTTCATGAAGTCATTGTTTTCAATAGCTGCATAGTACTCCATTGTGTAAATGTACCACAATTTCTGTATCCGTCCCTCTGTTGAAGGACATCTGGGTTCTTTCCAGCATCTGGCTATTCTAAATAAGGCTGCTATGAACATAGTGAAGCATGTGTCCTTATGATATTTTGGAGCACCTTCTAGGTATATACCCAGGAGTGGTGTATCTCGGGTAATACTGTATCCAATTATCTAAGGAACCTCCAGACTGATTTCCAGAGTGGTTGTAACATCTTGCAATCCCGCTAGCAATGGGGAAGTGTTCCTCTTTCTCCACAACCTCACCAGCATTTGCTGTCACCTGAATTTTTTTATCTTAGCCAATCTAACTTGTGTGAGGTGGAATCTCAGGGTTGTTTGGAAATATAGACACAAAGTGTGGAGTAGAGACTGAAGGAAAGACCAACCAAATACTGTCCTACCTGGGGATCCATCCCATACAAAGTCACCGAACCCAGACACTATTGTGGATACTAAGAAGTGTTTTCTGACAGGAGGGTGATATAGCTGTCTCCTGAGAGGCTCTGCCGGAGCCTGACAAGTACAGAAGCAGAAGCTCATAGAAAACACACCCAGAAAGAGAAAATGGTTAATGGAATCCAAGAAAGTATCCCTGCTTGCAATTTGAAGCATAAGCATTGTTAATTTTAAAGAGACTGCTTCTCAGTTTCTGAGAGCGTAGACAGGCTCTTATTCACAAATATATATGTAGTAGAAACACAATAAATCTCAATCAAATTAACGAGGAAACTTCTGCCTGGAGTAACTCCCAAATCAATCCTCTCTCTCCAATCACGGCTTCATTATCATAAGGAAGTGTAAGAAGGGAAGAAATGAAAGTGTGCTTTTAAACATTAAAATGTTCACCCATTTTTAAATGTAAGTGATTCTCGAAAAACCGGATAGATTTTTTTTCTTCTAAGAAGTGAACAGTAGATGCTGCTGAGGTTGTGGAGAAAGAGGAACACTCCTTCACTGCTGGTGGGATTGCAAGCTGATGCAACTACTCTGGAAATTAGTTTGGCGGTTCCTCAGGAAATTGGACATAGTACCACCTGAGGTCCCAGCTGTACCACTCCTGGGCATATACCCAGAAGATGCTCCAACATTTAATAAGGACACATGCTCCACTATGTTCATAGCAGCCTTATTTATAATAGCCAGAAACTGGAAACAACCCAGATGTCCCTCAACAGAGGAATGGATACAGAAAATGTTGTACATTTACACAATGGAGTACTACTCAGCTATTTAAAACAATGAATTTATGAAATTCTTAGGAAAATGGATAGATCTAGAGAATATCATCCTGAGTGTGGTAACCTAACCATAAAAGAGCACACATGGTATGCGCTCACTGACAAGTGGATATTAGTCCAGAAGCTCAGAATACCTAGAATACAATCCACAAACCACAAGAAATTCAAGAAGAAGGAAGACCAACGTCTGGATACTTCAATCCTTCTTTGAAGGGTGAACAAAATACCCATATAAGGAGTTGCAGAGACAAAGTATGGAGCAGAGACTGAAGGAAGAACAATCCAGAGAGACTGCCTCACCTGGGAATCCTTCCCATATTCAATCACCAAACCCAGACCCTATTGTGGATGCCAGCAAGTGCTGGCTGACAGGAGCCTGATATGGCTGTCTCCTGAGTGACTCTGCCAGTGCCCGACTAATACAGAAGTGGAGGCTCACAGCCATCCATTGGACTGAGCACAGGGTTCCCAATGAAGGAGTTGCAGAAAAGACCCAGGGAGTTGAAAGGGTTCCTTAGGAGGAACAACAATATGAACTAACCAGTACCCTCAGAGCCCCCAGGGACTAAACCACCAACCAAAGAGTACACAATGGTGGGACTCATTGCTCCAGCTGCATAGTATAGCAGAGGATGGCTTAATCAGTCATCTATGGGAGGAGAGGCCCTTGGTCCTGTGAAGGTTCTATGCCCCAGTGTAGGGAAATGCCAGGGCTAGGAAGTGGGAGAGGGTGGGTTGGTGAGCGGGGGAGGGGGGAAGGAACATGTTTTTTTTTCAGAGGGGGAACCAGGAAAGGGGATATCATTCAAAATGTAAATAAAGAAAATATCTAATAAAAATAAAATTAAATTTAAAGCCATAATTTATATTACAAGGAAAAAATATAAAAAAAAGAGTTAATGGTTTAAATACTTAGCATTAACAATGCACTCTAAGTATAGAAGTGATAAATATTAACAATTCAACATCATTTTCCTCTGGTAGTGTGTCACAAATATTTAGAGGTTGACTGTATGAAAAAGTAATCTATACCTTTACAGAATAATTTATTATTTATAATGAAATGTGTGGATAAATACATATATGTGTCATAAGATTTACAATTAGATATAATTTAACTAAGTAAAATATTAAGTCCTATTGTAATTTTATGTATTGTTTGTCATAGTATCTCATGGATTCCAGGCTATCCTGTATATAAAGTCTGCATTGTAGCTGAAAAAAAAAAAAGAAGTGAACAATACTCTTTATCTATCTATCTATCTATTTATCTATCTATCTATCTATCTATCTATCTATCTATCTATCTATCTATAGCTATACCAGTTGTCTAATTTTTATTTTGTCTCCATTTATTTGACTCCTATGCAACTTTGAGGAATCTATATGTAATAGCTCATAAACATAAGTATCAGTTTATTATCTATATGTCCCTCAAGGAAAATGATTATAGATTAATCCTGTGATCAGCATTTTTAGAAAGTATTTTAGAACTATATTGACTGTAAATATGATTTTACGTGTAGCTATTTACTAATAAGCACTATCATAACATAGAGATTTAAATGTTCAATTTTTTCCAATATCTTTATAGTTTTGATGTTTCTAGACCTTAATCACAACTATAAAAACATTAGATTTTTTTCTTTATGTTGATGGGTACTTTGAGTATTACAGGAAATCTGAAAACAAGGATGTTGTGCTACTGAAATATATTTAAAACTCTTCAATAGGTTTCAAACAATGTACTTATTATATAATTTTGTGTTAAAATTCTGTTTACAGCAATCATTTGGGATTGCTTGAATAATATCACTCATTTTGCTTTGCTGTGCTGTAAGATTTTAAGAAACCCATTGTGTGTATGTCATAAGCATTAAGACATTAAAAAAAAATCCCTGAGGAAAAACAACTTAAATGGAGGGAAAAGCAAGATATTGTGTTGTATGTCAGGAATCCCAGGATGTGAAAGGTTGAAGTAATAGGGAAAGGAGTTCAAGGTCATCTTTAGCTACACAGGGAGTTTGAAGCCAATTTGGGACACAAAAAACTCTGCCTGTCTGTGTTTCTGTCTCTGTCTCTGTCTCTCTGTCTCTGTTTCTGTCCCTGTGTCTCTCTGGTCTGCCTCTCTGTCTCTGTCTCTTTCTCATATATTTCAAATAGGGAAAGGTTGATTTTGGCTCACACATTTTGAGGTTTTAGTCCGACTCCAATGTTTTAGATCTGATAAGAGATGTTCTGTATACTATGCTACCAGGAAATGACAGTGAAAGTTGAGAAAATTTCCCAGGGTAAGATTTGTCCTTCAAAATTTGGTTTTCAGTACTTCTAGTTACCTACTTCCTCCTGTTAGGCCTTGTCTCCTAAATTTTCGGTCACATACCAATAACCAATAATGACATGAAACTGTAAAATTACCAAAAGACTAACCCACTCATTAAGGTAGAGCCTTCACAACTCTACCCCTTTCTTATAGTGCCAGTATTTGGGGATCTTACCCTTAAACATGTGAGTCATTTCAGCATGGGGGTGGGAGCATTTCACATCTAAATCACAATAATCAATATTCTTTGGCAAAGGATGTTTGAAGGACAATACATCTGAAACCAAGAAGTCTGGTAGATTTAGTTAATAATCTGGATGCTTCTTCGATAAGGATGCCCACTTCAGTAGGAACATCCATTATGCCATCAGGCTTAGTGGTCTGATCTCTTCAGCCAGAGCCAGAGAGTGAAGGGAGAGAGATGGGGAAGCTTAAGTGCAGGTCATGAAACTCTGTAGTGATCACTTAGAAGGTCTTTTAAAATAACTGGGGTTTAACTGCTTTGCCTCACTAATCATATTTTAACCTAAATTTTAAGCATTGCTTGTGACCTTTACAATGACCTAGTGTGTGCTGAGTTCTACAGCTTTTTTTTTTTCAATGCAGTATGTCATCTTAATCATGTTGCAGAATAGATAGTGAGTGATAAACTTTAAAGCTATGCATTATGTAACTTTATACATGACACAGGAAGTTAATGACAATGGCACTGTGTCTAAGGACTGAGAACAGAGATGAAGGGGAAAAATAGTATAAAGCATTTTAATGTGGGATAGAAGCTCTTTCCCAGAGAGATCTTTAAATCGCCTTCTAGTGAAGGATAAGATAAATTTGGAGGTGACAAGCGAGTGGTGGGACTCCTCAACACCTCAGAAAAATGAGCAGCTTTGGTGAGCCAGGTAATCAGGGACTTTCTATGAAGCCATGCAAGTCTAGTTTAGAGTAAAGCAAATATTATTATCTTATGTTTCACTGGGGGATAGTTGACAGATAAGTGCTGCTTATATTTAAAGTATATAATGTGTTTTCTTATATTACTGTATAATGTTAAGTGATCAGCAAGTTCCTCATCATAGCTGATAACATTGTTTGTTTCTTTTTCTTTACTGTATATCCTAAAAACACTGGAGATCCTACTAATGCAAGTTTTGAGTGTATGCTATGTTATAGTCCTTATGCTCATTAGAAACCTCATGTACAAAATCTGAGCCCGAAAATTTACTCAGCTGAGAGTTTATGTTTTTTGACCATCGCCTCGCTCTCTTCCCCACCTCCCTGAGACCTGGTGACCACCGTTTGACTTGTATAAGCTCAGCTTTCTGTGATCTCACATAAGATAGATGCTGCAGTGTCTGTCTTCCTATGCTCATTTTATCTGGCTAAGCATTATGCATTCTAGGTTCCTCCATGTTTAAGTCACAGAAAGCAGCACTTTGGGACAGATGGCAGGAACTACCAGTTGACAACAGCGTCATGTAGTCATAGAAGCAATTTTTAAAATGACAACCTCAGTAGATTAAGGCTTCAGTCATATCCATTTTTAAATCCTTGTCTGGAGTTAGTTTCCAAATTTCTTAAAGTGCATTTTTTTTTAAATTTTACTCTGGTATTAAGTCTGTTAGAAGGGAGTAAAGAAGCTAGGATATCTCTTGCATGTTATAATTGAACCAGCTACAAATAGTTACATACAGATCTATGTTTGTACTGAAAGTATGCTAAAGAGGTAATTTTAGGATAAATATTTCTAACCTTGGGTAACCAAAGTATAGGTTACTATTAATAAGATTCTGCATAAATTCCTTTATTGCCTTTTACTGAAAGGGCTAAAGATAGATTGTCACCTTGACTCTAATAAGCTATGTATGCACATTTCTTTGTGGTTTATTTGGGTGTCGGGTAACACACTCTACTTATCACAATTCAACTGTTTCAAGACAACTTGCTTCTCTAATCTTAGAATATAGAATTCCATAGAAGCAGTACCGTGGCAGTAAAGAAACCAGAATGCAGGTATCATATCATGTCTGCTAAAACATGACGGTTCTGTTGATTAATCCATGGATCATGCAGCATATGTCAAACAATTTCAGTGTGCTTTCCAAACTGTGGCCTAGAGAAGCAGTTGGATGGAAGAACCTTGTTTTCTTCGTTTTTTGTATATTCATCACAGCACCTTATACCAGAGAATTAACTCAAAATTATTTTAGACAATATCATTTCATACATTTCAAGAATGGGAAACCCTTGGGATCCACTTTACAATAAGTAATAGCGACTTTCTTTACTTGCATCTCTTCCTCATTCCATATGTTTATTCTGCCAAGTTAAAGGTCCCAAATAGATGTAAAATAGTAGATCTATAAAAGATATTTTTTCCTGTTAATTGAACAGTAAGGTTCTCATCACTAATTCTAGCTAGTGTGTTAGTATAATGATATCAAGGTGTATTCGTGTTTATCTGTCAAACTAAAAACCACTATACTAGAAAAAGTGAGGGTTGAGTCTAGTGATAAATGTAGTGATAAATGTCATCTTTACCCATGTTCTAACATTAAGCAGAGTTCTTCCTTTCCTTTCTTTTACCTATCTAAATACTGTTTCAGAATTATCTGTCTCCATTATAAAGTATATCTCAAACAAGATGTAATATATGTATATATACATAATATACAAAATTCCATTGAAATTTGTGCATGTTTATTTATATATAATTAAAATTTCTCCTCAATGGCTTTTTTCAAAGGCTATGTTTAAATAATTTATCTTAACAAAATGATTATTAGCCCCTTTAGGGTCCTGAGTATGTATTAGTCAGTGAGTGGTCTTAGACACATTGACTAGATGTGCCTAGCACTAATTATGGTGTTCAGTAGTGGAAGCGAAGTCTTTAGGAACCCAAAGACAGGAGGCTCAGAAACTGTGTTCTGTGAATGGAGATTGCTTTCCATCCAACAGTGGTTATTTACAGAGTGGAGATCCTGAACTGTTGTTTGCCTGCAGATGGAGAAGTCCTCAGAAGGTGCTAACCATCCTGCTGAGTAGTCTCTCCCCAACCTAGACACCAACTGGAACACTCCACAGAACACAAAGAAGGATTGAGGTTCATTTGGTTCTTTGGAAGAGAAAAATATGTAAAGAAAAACACGTTTTTCAACATTCGGAACATTCAGGCTTATTTGTTCCCAGGGACAACATTGCTCAGAGTCACGACTAGGGGTTCCTCTCACCTAGTTTATCTGGAGAGCTGGACCAGGAGGCAGGGGAGGTAAATTAGCTCTGATGCTGAGATGACTCAGCCCCAACCTGGGCCTTGGCTTTCACAGCCACGCTTCAGTGACTCATTTCTCTGGCACTGTCTTTGTTAACTCCTGGGATCAGAAGTGTCCTGTTTACATAGCCCTACATATGGCTGACTGGCTCCGGTTTTTTGATTTAAAGGAGCTGCCTGTTTCCATCCTGTACCTGCTTGGTGGCTTTACTGTCAAGTAAAATGACCCTGGTATGTCACCTTCTAACTTGGCCCTCATCTTTGCTCTTTCCACTCAGTTGACCTCTCTTCCCCTCCTCCTCTAACCTTTTAAGGCACAAGTGTATGAATATTTTTCAAAAGAAAACTTTGGAGGTCTAGATTGTTTACTTGGGTCCCCCCAGGCCATTCTCACAATGATGTAATGTTTTTCAATATTAGGATTGGGTTCTAGTTCTTACAGCCTTAAGTGATATTACTTATCATCATCATCATCATCATCATCATCATCATCATCATCATCATCATCATCATCATCAT
>JADRCD010149495.1:0-12257 GCA_019843815.1 Montemys delectorum
ACACACACACACACACACACACACACACACACTCATTGACACACAACCCAGTACAGTGAAGCAGGCCAAGAGATGCGATCTGTAAGTTAATGAATATATCATTTCAGGAAGTTTAAAACATTACTAGTAGGAGAGAGAATGCTGAGTCGAAGGGAATGAGGCAGACACTAATCAGAGAGCGAGCAGGAGTGGGAGGCAATTAGCAGAAGCAGGTGGGAGTCAACCTTGGAAGGGACAGCCAGAGAGGGCCTGGGACAGGTGAGCTCCTCCTTGCAGCCGACAGTGCTCAAAAACGTTTCCTACCCAAGATTCTGCACAAAAACCTGTTCCTGTTCACTGCACAGCCTGAACACACACTTGCTGTTCCCTATCCGAGAGGAAACCCAGAGCCCCCAGGCCTACACTCCAAGTTTCAGAGGCACAGGCAAGAAGACCACCGTGTGCCCACCAAGTACCCGGTAGAATTCTGTCTGCCTGAAACCTCAAAGCAGGATTCTTGGGCACGCCCCCTTACTACCCCAATGGTCCTGACAAGGAAACTGAGCCCAGGGACGCTACCCAACACACATGAGGTCATGTACTCCAGTCTGGTTCCAGAAGGCATGCTCTTAACCACCACGTAAGCTGGCACCTCTACTCCTGAGTGAGAAGCACTGTGTATCCGCTGAGAGCCCTCAGGCAAGTCACCTAGCTTCTTCAAGCCTTTCTTCCCAACCGATTCAGTAGGCATCACGTAGCTATGTATAATTAGTAGGAGAAAAAAGTCATAACATAAAGGCCACTTCTAAATAGACACCAGGAGATGGGTTTCCTTTCCAACCTACAGCCTAACATTTTTTTTTTCAGTCAAATCTTTCAGTCTCCTTTACTATGGGGGACCAATCTATGCTACTCTGATTGCCCTGCCTGTTGCATATGCTCAAGTGTTTAGAGCCCACGAGAGCTTGCAAAATAACCTGGAGACAGAAAAGGCAGGCGACTGCGTGTGGCCTGCGTGAGCACCATTAGAGAAGCCGGGACAGACAACTTCTGGCATGCCAATGAATAGTGCATGAGCACAAGCAGGCCAGCCAGCCCCTGCCAGCACAGCATACACCCTGACTGACAGTGCAGGGCAGCACCTAGCTCTGCCTCACCAGCAAGCCAGGGAAGCCACAGAGGCTAGGCCCAGGGGCCTCTGTGTGTCTGAGGCGACATAGAGTCATAGAATAAAGAGGTACAGGCAAGGAAAAAGTGATGGGCAAGTAGGAGAGGTGGCTCACACTGTAATCCTAGGCCTCTGGAAGCTGAGTTCAAGACCAGCCTGGCCACACAGCAAGACCCTGTTTCAAAAGCCAAAACCAGAACAGAGATAGGTCGTCATTTGTACCAACGGTGGAAGATCAGAATGCTTGAAAATCACATACAGAGACAAAATGTCACCTTCTTAGAGAAGGAATTATGTCACAAAATTCCTTTATTGCGATGAAGCCCACTTAAGCCAAGAAGTA
This sequence comes from Montemys delectorum, assembly GCA_019843815.1. Classification (NCBI taxonomy): domain Eukaryota; kingdom Metazoa; phylum Chordata; class Mammalia; order Rodentia; family Muridae; genus Montemys; species Montemys delectorum. The sequence goes on from JADRCD010149495.1 coordinate 1,491, forward strand.
TAGACAGGCACTATCTTATTGGAGGGGGCCCATTGCCATACCATCACCTTTAAGCCCACAAACACTTCTCTGGAATCTCTGTTCACAGAGAATTCTTCCGAAGCAGTATGAAACTGAACATGCTCACCAAATGGGATCAGGGGTGCTTGACTCGTTTCCAGGATATAAAAGCAAATTTCCATTGGAGTGGACCTAAAGCGACCCAAAGATCTTTGAAAACACAAGACTAAACACAAGCAAAACTGTATTCCACTGAGTACACTCAGCAGTAAGAAGTCCAAGTAAGCCTTCATCAGCCTCCAAATATAGCTGGTGACCTCAAAAGATGAGCAGAAGGTGGGGGCTTGGGAGAGCCTGAAACGGCACCACAAGGCTCCACCCAGGCTCCAAGTCAGAGCTGGAACGGTGCGGCTGTCATGGCTGCAAAGAAGCCCTGGAAGTTCTAACACCGTTCTAAACCCAAAAGTGACCAGGACTACCAGAACGCCTGGGAGAGGGAGAGGGTGCGGCCGGCAGCATGTCCCCAAGGAAGGCCTGCTCCGCCACTAGAGTACCTGTCTCTCTTCTTGGCAAGCAGTGGCTGGGCCAGGACAAGAACACCAGCCGGCCAATCCCCAGTGGTGATGGGCCCAATGGCAGTCTGCAGGAAGTGGAGGTGGCCCAGCCCTTCCTGCGGCCATGGTCCTTAGGGAAGAGCTACAAAACAACCCAACCCTGTGGGCAAAATACAAACATCCCAGCCACAGCCACAGCCTCGGGGGTAAGTAAAGCCTAGACAGGCTCACTGTCATGTGTAAGAGACAAGTAACCAGCAGACCGACTGACAGAGCACCAAGTTCAGCACTCCTGACCAATTAAATCACGGATCAGCTCCTATGTCACCACCTACAAATACGGTAACTTCCTGCAGCCTCTGGAGAAGTTCTTCAATAAACAAAGGTGAATGTGTCACCACTTGAAGCCCTTAGGGACTTTCCCTGCTCCTCTTGGGCTCCCTGAGTGTGATGAGGCCCAGGAGCGCTCTCCTTATTCCACCTTCTCTAGGAAGGCTGGGCACACAGTGCTCAGTGACTCCTCAGGGCTTGACTCAGTTTACCACTATTTCCTCCTCAGTCCCTCTTCCTTTGCTTCCTCAATGGTTCGTCTTATATGAAGGTAATTATAAGTTCAGCTTATACAACTTACTGCGTTTATGGAGGTGACCTTTCTGGAACAGTGAGGCACCCTTACTGTAGATGGGGGATGGAGAATGGCGTGTAGATCTTGACCCAGACGGAATATGGTCACTTGGGAAGGAGCATCTACAGTGGGTCCTCTCCTATCACTGACCCATCAGGCCCACTTGTTCACAGGCAAATACCAAAGACAAAGTTGACTGGCACCCCCTACCTCTGCAAGACTGGTTTTGAGAATAGCCTAGCTGTGTTGGAAATGACCGGACAGAATTCAAGTCTCTGGTTAAATACTTCCTTTTTCCATTTTCACAGGGAAATAAATGAGCCCAGCTGGTCCGGACCTAACGGGGTAAAAGGCTCCGCTCTAAAAGCTCACTTGCCAATTAATCACACACAGTGGTGACTTCCCCAGACTCTCTTACCCATAAAGAGACCAGGACAATGACAACTGATTGGGCTTCAGCCTTGGGAATGACAAACCCATGGCAGAGCCAGGGAGATGGCTCACTGGGTAAAAGTGCTTGTTGCAGAAGCCTGGTCACAAATTTGATCACTGGGATCCATGTGAAAGGAAAAAAAAACCAACTCCCTGACCTTCTTACCTTCAACTGCCTCTTACCTTCACTCGTGGGCCATGACACATGGACACATACACACACATACGCACAGCGCGCTGTACACCACTAACCACTATATACAATATACACAAAGTAATAGAACACTTAGGAGAGAGAAACTCAGCTAAGTCAAAAAGTAGAGGAAGGAAGCGGTGTGGATGGACATGGCTGTACTCAACCCCACAGCACAGCTCCATGACCCCGGAAGACCTTCCTACTGCCCTATGCTGCCCTTTGAGAAGGCCACTGGCTATGTCTGACCTCCAGATGCTCCAAAATGGAACACTGAAAAGAAATCAGGCCAGGCACACTGGGACACACCTTTAATCCCAGAATAGAAGGCAGAGGCAGGAAGGATCTCCCAGTTCAAGGCCAACCCTGTCTACCTAGCTAGTGACAGAGTGAGACTGCCTAGAAGAAAACCACACACACACACACCTCCTGAGGGTGTTTCAGTTCCTTACTATAAAGGGAAGGGAGAAGTGTGATTATGGTTTCTAGGAGTTACAGCCATATGTGAGGATACAGACACAGAGCCAAAGGCCTGCACGGGAATCTTGAGACCACTTAGTTGAAAGACCGATGATAACAACACAACTGCCCCAATTGGCTGCCCTAGGCTGGCAGTCTGCAGAGCACTCACAACAGAGTGCCCACTCAGGGGGTCAGTCAGGGCTCTCCAGGGTTCGCCACCACGATCCACCAGGATTCTGTGATCAGGACTGTTATGAGCCCAATAGCTCTAGCAGGCTGCTCTCGGAGTCTCTCATCTATTCCAGAACCCTGAAATCCCCAATCATAGGGTAGCTAGGGAAGGGGGTGGTGCGCTCCTCTCTCCCTCGCCCCCCCCCCCAGCTCCCAAGGTGGAGAGTCTTCTTAGGCTCCAGAGACAGAGGCAAGAATGAGGGGGCAGGCTAGACCAAACAAAACAGAGCTCTGTCAGTTTACACGGTGCTGGGGTCAAGGGTCCTACCTCAGGGCCACACCCACAGGCCCAAGCATTTAAAGCTGTAAGGAAAGTCAATGGCAGTGACTGGTTAGCCAACGGCTACATTGTCCCCTTCCCAGAGTTCACCAGAATGAGCCTTTCAGCACATCTATAATGTAACCGCAGCAACAGACCCTCCCAGTGCAGAAAGCCCCCTCTGCTGGTCATCATCCCCTCTCCTCAACTTCACAGCCAGCTCAACCAAAGAGGCAGGCAGACGCTACAGAGGGAAGCAGTGTTTGACAGATGCTGGGGGGCAGGCTCTACTGCTCAGCAGAAACGTCAATCCTCTCCCCTTCACTAAGGAGAAGTCCCCCTCCTCCCATCTTTCCCCTGGTGATCCCGTCCACAGTCCCTCTCCTCCTATCTTTCCCCTGGTGATCCCATCCACAGTCCCCCCTCCTCCCATCTTTCCCCTGGTGATCCCTCCCCACAGTCCCCTTCCTCCCACCTTTCCCCTGGTGATCCCTCCTTTCATTTTTTTTTTTTTTTTTTTAAGATGCAGCAGTTTCCTGTCCTCTTGTGCAAGTCTAAGCAGTCGGTGAAGAAAAGTCATTCAAGGCTTGCAAATACTGCTTTCCTGTCTTGAACAGTTGCCTCTGCATGCCTTCAGACAGCTGAACCACCCTTAAGAAAACATGACTGAGCCTCACCCGGACAGCAACGTCATCCTGCCCAATGGTGCGGCCAAGCATCTAGGTGGCAGAGGACTCTGAGAAATGGAGCCACAGACGGAGAGAAGGATTGACTGGACGGGGAGGGAAAGTCCACTAGATGAATCTAGGTCGCCTCTGATACCCACATGACTCCCAGAATGTGCTCCATTCTCTTTGGAAGCTAAACACGGAGAAAGCAGCAGGTAGAGCAGGAAGGCAGCACCTGCCTTCCTCAGACCTCAGCAAAAGTGCCAGGCCGCCAAAGAAAAAGCCTGGGCACCAGCCGGGAGTGGTGGTGCACACCTCTGGTCCCGAGCTTTCGAGGCACAGGCAGGCGGATCTCTAAACTCAAGGCCGGCCCGGTCTACAGTGAGTTCCAGGACAGCCAGGGCTACACAGCGAAACCCTGTCTTGAAAAAACAAAAACAAACGACGACGACGACGACAGGCCTGAGCACTAAGGACAGGCTGCAGGTCGGGGAATCACTTCCATCTGCCCTGGTCCTAACTGTCCTGTCTGGTTTTATTAATCTATTTAATTATTCACACTCTCCAAATGTAAAATTTTTTTTTCAGTTCTGTTTTTTCTTTTCCCCCCAAAGTAACGACTGTCCACTGCAGGGAGCTGGGGAAAGGGCAGAGAGACTAACAGGTGTCAGGACGCCAAACCCTACCCACTAAGCCACAACAGTCCCCAGGGTACGACCCTGGGTCTGACTCCAGCCTTGCTTTCCTTTCCGCCAAGGGCTTTCTGCCACGTCCTTGCCCTGCGAACTCACCATGCCCTACTGTGTCACGTATGAAACCGGGTTAATGCCTAGAATAAGTGAAACACTTATGAGGGGAGAACAGACCATGTGCACCTAGCCCAGGCGCTGAGACACTGACTGGCAATCAAAGAACGGCGACACTGCTGACCAGCACTTGGAAAAGTACAAAACCTTTCAGCAGGAGAACAAGAGGGGTGTGGACCGGTGGTTTCCTCCAAAGGTATCAATGGAATACAAGACGAGAAAATCCAAAACAAGGATCAATGGATGTGAACTCAGCCAATCACATCACTTCCGTTTCTTCTTCTATAAATTGGGAAAACACTGCACTATATAATTTAACGGCACTACAGGCAAGAAAGAACCTAAGTCATGGGGCTGGGGGTATGGCTCCGTGGTGAGCGCTTGCCCAGCTGAGGGAGGCCCAGGCACCTGTCTCCAGAGAGAAATCAATCCGTGAAGGAAAGAAAGTTCATCTTGTCAAAGAGAATAACAGTAACTGAATCCGGAGTCTGAATCTGTGAAAATGTCACACCCACTATCACCGAACATAAACAACCCAAGGATAGCTCTTATTTTTCCAAGTACATTAGCTCTGATAGCCTTTTAATCTGCTCATACAACCAGTTGCAGGAAGGGAGGGGTGAACGGTGGCTCTTTGCCGAGCCCAGAGCAGAGTCCACGAAAGCTAAGTGGCTACTCCTGCCTGCTGGTCCAGCTTCAGCCATCCTGGCCACTTCTCAGATGTCAATGCCTGGAAAAATTAAGTCAGGATTCTAGTTCCACTTGGACACGTCAATCCAGGGAGTAAAATCCTCACCTCGAAGCATAATCAACAGATCAAAGAAAGGGTCAGCTCTCCTACTGAGCGGCAGGATCTCCTCTAGCACAGGTGCCATCCTATCTTTCACGGTGCAACCCTAGATCTGGAGAGATGCCTCAACGGCTAAGAGCACTGACTGTTCCTCCAGGAGACTGATGGTGAGCTCCCCAGCACCCGTGTCAGACAGCTCACGACCACCCCACCTGTAGCTCCAGCTCCAGAGGTCTGAAGACCCCTTCTGGCCCCCAAGGGCACCTGCACACATGTGGACACACACAGACACACACACACACACCTTTAAGTAAAAGTGCAACGTACTGCTGGGTAGACTGCTCACGCCTGCAATCTCTGCACTCATGAAGTAGACACAGGAGGATCAGGAGCTCGCCTGCCACAAAGCATGATCCGGTTGGCCATCCTGGCTATATAGGGAGTCCAAGGTTAGCCCAAAATATACAAGACCTTATGTCAAAAAAAAAAAAAAAAAAAAAATAGCAAGTTCAGGCCAAACTGGAATGCACATAAAGAAATCCTGTCTCTAACGACAACAAGCCAGGAAGTGGCGGCACAAGCCTTTAATCCCAGCACTTGGGAGGCAGAGGTGAGTGGATCTCCTTGAGTTCGAGGTCAGCTTGATCTACAGAGTAGGTTCTAGGACAGGCAAGGCTACACAAAGAAAACTTGTCTTAAAAAAAACCAAACCAAACCAAAAAACAAACAAAACTAAGAAAATGCATGAGACAGATGGAAAACCTCAATTTTCCTTGTATAATTTCTCCCAATCCAGAAGTGTTTCATTTATAGCCTCTTATTAAAGTGTCTAGAGGGCACACACCTTTAATCCCAGCACTTGGGAGCCGAGGCGGATTTCTGAGTTCAAGGCCAGCCTGGTCTACAGAGTGAGTTCCAAGACAGCCAGGGCTACACAGAGAGACCCTGTCTCAAAATACAAAACAAACAAACAAACAAAAAAAGTCTAGAAAGATAAAAAGTGGGAGGGGGGGAGAGCTGATCTCCTAGGTGGGGGGGGGGGCACAAGAGACCCACTCCATCCCCCACCCAGGTCTTCCAATCAAAGACAAAAGAAACATTTATATGTATATATATATATATATATATACACACACACACACATGTATATATGTATATGTGTGTGTGTGTATATATATATATATATTAACTGAACATCTACTATGTGGGAAGCACTGTACAAAGCACTTTTCCTACATTATTTCCAAAGCCCATTTCCACACCTAGAAACCACAGGATACAAACATCCTGGTAGGGTGAAAGCCCCAGCCAGTTCGCAGTCAAGTTTTAGACTTTTCAAAAGTTAGCGCTCTAGCTGAAGAACCAGATCCAAGTTCTAAACGACTCTTTGCAGAACCAACCAAATTGTCTTAGTTATAGTTCTGAAATCAACACGTGCTATTAGCACACCACTAAAAGGCGGTCTAAGACTTTTACAACCTCGAGCATAAGAAAAGCTCACTGGCCGGCTAAAATAACTGACTTGAGTGCATGTGGCAATCAAATACGGAATTTATGATATCCTCTTCAAGGCCCTTGGGAGATGTGCTCACAGAAGGCAGCCGCAATGAACAGCATCCTTTGTGGCTGGGTCATGAGTGAACTTACTCCTGCCGGTAAGAGCAATCTGTAAGATGTCTTTCTCATCATAAAACCTCACTCTCTCTCACCATCAACCTAAACGACTGTGTCAAACACACACAGATGTCCTGGTATTTAAATAAATGCTACTCTCTCCATCCATCCACGGCACACTTTAAATAAACAACACAAACAAGAAAAAAACCACTATCCGTAATGATCTCCATTGCTCTGCATTAATCCGTTTCACACAAGCCATAATTAATGCCTGAGTTAAGCACCAAAATCAAAGCAATACGGATGTGGTGTGCATTCTTGGAAATAACTTTCTATCTCCAGACTCGGGGGGGGGGGGGGGCGGGGAAATCAGCCAAGATACAGGGCTGACCCACGCTCCCAATTGCGCTGAGGCTCCTGAAGGACCCCTTCTTCCCAGCAACAATTGTGAAAGAGCTGGATGATACGATGCCTGCCAAGCAGAGACGCCAGAAACCTGCAATCGGCCATCGCGCCGGCTGTCTGAAAACACCAGACAAGCCCATATCTGGGTAGGGCTCTCCAAGGTTATTCTTAAGCTAGTGATGTCTAGTGTGCCATGGGGACCTCCAACAGTGTTGTCACTTTATAAGGCAGTTAGGGAAGGGGGCGGCGACGAGATAAGAGGCCTCTGTGGCTGCCTGTACCCCACTCAGTCTACCACCAGATGGAAAAGTCAAGAGTTGTCTCTCATGGCCACCTGCCATAATGTCCTCAGCAACCTACACACTGCGCCTGCTGGGCTCCAGACTAGGGACATGGGGAGCGCAGTCCCACTCCCCAGGCTGTGTCTTCGACCCTACAAAGCCTCCTTGGGCACACCCAGTCCAAGCCACTCAGTCCCATTCCTACTAGCGAGGTGGCTCTCTTTTGAGTTCTCCCAGGGCGCGCGACCTGACCTAGCACCCGACTCCTGGAGGTCAGGGACCCGGACACGGGCCCGGCAGAGCGGGAAGCGCAGAGGGGCTTCCTCGCCTGAGCCGCAGCTCCACCAGCGCTCCGGACGCACGCGTCCGCCAGAGGGAGGCACGACGCACCGGGCGGGCTGGAACCCTGGGGCTGCCCGGGCGGGACGTGTCCAGCCACGCATCGGGGCGCCGCGGCCACCCGCGCCAAAGCCGCCCGTGGGCCAGCCGCCGACCCCCGGGCACACCGAGGCGCAGCGTGGGCGGGATGTAGCTGCTCCCCAGGAGCAAGGCGCTCACCTCTGCTTCATGCTGCTGCTGTGTCCTCGTGGCCGGCGGGGCCACCCAGCCGCGCGCCGGGACACGCAGCCGCAGCCCCCGCGCGCTAGCCCGCAGCGTCCGGCGCGGCGGCAGCAGCAGTAGCGGCGGCAGGAGCGGCGCCGCCAGGGCGGGGCCAGCACATGGGAAGGCGGGGGCTGCGGCCCTCCAGGCTGGACTACCGACCCCAACGGGGGAGCGCGTGCTCAGTGCTCCCGCAGCTCACGCCTGCTCCTCATTCTCAGAATTCCGGTTGTCACCTCCAGGATCTGTCCTATCGAAATCTCACGGGTTGCAAGCGGAAGGTAAAGAAATGCATAGCCTCCAGTCCCGCCCCCTTGCTCTCTCCCCCCCTCAGCATGGACCATATGGTACATTCCTGAAAGCCCAACGGTGTAGGAGAGGAACGAGGTGATTGGCTGGGAATCTTGGAAGGGGCGAGAAGCTACACAAAAGGGCCAACGGGATAACACCAGGGGCATATCAAAGCCGGCCAGACCCGGGACGGGAGGACGCCCTTAAAGGGGACTTGTTCGTTGCCCTCAGAAGCTGTCACAAAAACAAAAGCTAGAATTTTCTTCCTGATCTCATCCAGATGAGACAAAGTAGGGAAGTCTCCGATTTTCCGGATATTAGCTATAAAAAACTTCTGAGTATTGAATCTATGTATCTATTTCACTGTAAGTGGATTACTCCAACTCCCTGCCTCAGTTTCCTTTTTTCATTCAGTCTGATGAGGCTGTTAGACCACATTTGATCTCTAGAAAATCTTTCTCTTATGTCCTCATCTCTTTCAATTGATTATTAATCTCTTCAATTCCGGGCATCTTAAAGAACTGTCGTTGAAAGCGGATAGACTTCCTAACACCACTTCTGTAACAGACATTACAGGGAGACAGATTGACTATTCTTTCAAGGTCCTACCTGGGTGTATAGATCATCCTCCTTAAGTCTGAGCTCTCAGACTCTGATGAAGTTTCAGTTGATTCTTCATTGGCCTGCTGGACTGTGCTGGATTCCGGTCTTCATCAACAAATCCCATGGGCTGACTAGTTTGTTCCTGGCCGAAGCCTGTACAGCACACCACTCAACTATGCAGGGGTCCCCTTGCTTTTTGTTTGTTTGTTTGTTTGTTTGTTTTTTTTCAGTCACCCTCCACGTCTAGCTGAAGAGTCTACAAACATCCCTAAAGGCGTGGTCTTCTCCCCCTTACTCCAGGAAGCTAGACTGGTTCAGACCAATTCCACTCGGTTTGCATAGATTGTTGTGTGGCACTGGAGGGCGTGTGTGAAGGTCAGAGTACAACTTTTAGGAATCAGTTCTCTCCTGCCGCGAGTTCTGGGGATCAAATTCACTAGCCTGCTACTTTATTTCAGAAATGTTCAGCTTGTGCTCCTCGGCTTCCAAACTGTAAGATATTCAGGATGTTTTTCCTGGGAATTCCTCTTGCAGCCAGACAACCCATCTTCCAAATATTGTCCATAGACATGGAGAAAGTCTGAATCTGCTAGGAAACACCGCCCCCCACCCATGGACTAATTGTAACTACTGACTTCTAAGAACTCCCATTTCTACCTGATGCCCCCGTGACCGTAATTTTCCGTGTTTTCTGCCCCTAACTGTCATCCTCTCTTTCGCTAGTATCCAGCAGCTGCTCCTGCTGGTGTTCATTAACTGTTGGGGTTTAGATATGTAGTGTCCTTCAGAAAGGCTCACGTATCAGATGCTGGGCCCCCAGCTGGCAGGCTATTTTGGGAGGTGCTGGAAACTTTAGGAGGCGGGGCCTAACTGGCTGAAATAGGTCCTTAGGAGTTATCTTGTCCCCCAGCCTCTTCCTGACTGTCTTTCTGCTCCCTATCCACCATGAGGTCCACCGGTTCCTCGTGCCCTGCTGCTCTTCCTGCAAAGCAGGGGCCCCAGGTCAACAGAGCCAGGAACCAAAGATGGACATCATGAATTAAAAGAAGTCCTCCCTTACGTTGTTTTAAGTCAGGGATGTTTCTCATAACTGGAAGAAACCGACTAAACACAGAGTATCAGTACTGTTGGGAGAGGTTTATGTGCGGCTTTTCGTTCCAACCGAGCACCATCGCCACGAAGGGCGTCATTTCTATTCATACCGTTATTCTTCCTGAGGGAGGAAAAAGCATGAAGAAGCTAATCTGTCTGTACAAGGGCACAGACAAAGAGGCCTGACTCCAGTGACCACCCTCATAATCCTGCAGCACAGCACCGTGCTGGGGGCGGGGTGGGGGGTTTGTTTTGTTAACCTGACACATGCCGGGGTATTTGGGAAGAGGGAGTCTCAACTAAGGAATTGCCTCCATCAGATTGGCCTGTAGGCAACTTTAGAGCCCAGCCAACTGTGGGCAGTGCCACCCCTGGGCAGATGGTCCTGAGTTCTCTAAGCAGGCTGAGCAGCGTGAGGAGCAAGCCAGTAAGCAGCACTCCTCCATAGCCTCCGCATTAGCTCCTGCCTCCAGGTTCCTGGCTGGTTTTGAGTTCGTGATTTGGCTTCCCTTCATGGTGGGCCACATCTAGAAGCTGAGATAAACACATTCCTCAAAGTTGCTTTTGGTCATGATGCTTTATCACAGAGATCAAAAGCGAACTGTGACAAATGCTGCCTCCCATTGTTCATAAATCTACTCCGTGTCAATAAATGATGATGACAGACTGGGGGCCCTGTGGTAGAGTGAACTTTAGCTTGCTTGAAGCCCTAGATTTGATCTCCGGCAAGAGAGAGGGAAAGGGAGAGAAAGGAAAAAGAGAAAGGGAAGCAAGGGTGGGAAGAGAACAAGAGGGAAGAGGAGGGGAGGGGAGGGGAGAAGAGGAGAGAGGAAGAGAAGGGAGGGGAGAAGGAGAGGG
>JADRCD010149497.1:0-13317 GCA_019843815.1 Montemys delectorum
AGGGAGGGAGAGACAGACAGACAGACCGACTTTTGGTGAGTTTTGAATGTACACTGTCCTCTTCTAAATTCATTCTTTTGTCCACTCTTTGTCTCTCTGTCTCTCTCATTTTTAGTAGTGGTACCAGTGATTAAACTTTAGGTTCTCAAACATAATAGAAGGTGTACCATCACCAATCTATACCCTGAGCCCTGCATCCCTGCATCTTTTGATTCCACTTTTCCTTTTAAACTTTTGTTACTGATAAAATGTTAATGTATCAAAGATTTTCCCTGATCTTTCTACTTAAAATTTTGGATCAAAACAAAACAAACAAACAAACAAATCTACTGACCAGATTCCTTATTCTGACATTTTAAAATATACTTTACAATCACATTTATGACTACCTAAAGTCACTTTATAAATTTGTTTATGGTTTATTAATCACCCTAGCATGATGTTCTATAGACATAGTGACTTACATTTTCTAACAACGCTTATTTTACTTTTAATTATGTGTAAATGTGTATGGGGTGCCTGTAGAGGCCCGAAGCATTGGATCCCATGGAACTGGAGCTACAGGATTTTGTGAGCCATCTGGCCAAACTCATTCTCTGCCTAAAAGACTGACTGTGGTGTGCCTTAAACCCCTCACCTTATGTATACAGCCTCAAACTTACTTGTCTCCTTTCCTACTGTATTCTTATTGCTTGAAATCCTACATTTTATAGAGGAGCTACTTTTTGGAGTCAGTATCTGTCCTCTGACTACATGTTATGTAGCAGTTTCCTTTGAGACTGAACTATTCCATCCTGCAGGGAAGTTCCTTAAGAAAGTAAACAACTCATAAACATTAATGGAGATGTTCAAATGATGAAGAATAACTAGGGTCTGCATTCAGTATGAGACAGAGAGCCCAAAAAGAGAAATTCCAGTCGTTACCACATTTGAAGCACTAAACGGTAAGAAAGGGATATTCTCAAGGGAGTTTATTTTTATTGTGGTTGTTTAAGAATGTTTACAAATAAAGCAGTATTCTTTTTTTCTAAGCTCATGAGATTAAGAAACTGAGTATCTATGGTAGCCTATGTTGACCATATCTGTTGTGAGATTGTACTCAGAGACACGAATAATAGATGGCACATCTTCTAGCATGCTGGGCTTTCCACCAGTAGTCTAAACTCTCTCTCTCCCACTCCTTTCCTCTCTCCTCCTCTCCCTTCTTCTTCCTCCCCTCCCCTCCTCTTCCTTCCCCTTCTCTCCTCTCCTCTCCTCTCCTCTCCCCACCCCTCCCCACCCCTCCCCTCCCCCCTTTCTCCCCTCTCATCATCATCTGCCACCGGTGCATCCCAAAGCTACAATATCTCTGAGAAAATTTTCTGAGTTAAGAGTGCAGAGTGAAGGCAGAGCCTATGGGGCAGGATGTGTGATTGTGCTTCTACTTGAAGGAGACAAACTCACCCACCCCTTTGGAAAGGGAACAATCCGCATCATTAGCTATTCAGACCTTGGGGAACAGTCCTGCTCCGGGGAATTATATTTATTGTTGATCTCTCAGAGATGTCCTAGTTTCTACCTTGCAGCCAGACCTCTCTGTTATTGTATCACAGTCAGTAATGATTTTGAGTTCAGGTGCTATTTTGTGTTTACTGTGTTAAGTCATGTATCTGGTGCACTGATGATCCTGAATTCAGAGACAAAGCAATATAGATAGAAATGCTGTAAGATGGCTCTCAAACTTCAGTTTTGGCTTCTGTACATGTACAAGCCAGTGGGAATGATCTGAATCCAAAAGTTGTCATATAATTGTCTTGAGTGAGGGAGACTGGAACAGCTCAGTGAAGAGTTCTATTCTGAGTTGGAAAAAGTACTGAACATTTCATGTAATGTTTTCACTGTGAAGAAGTAGATGTGAGACTTTTAAATAAAGTTCAGGAGCCTCGAGGAAATATAGATCAGAGGAAGATATAATGAGATATAGATTTGTTAATTCCAAAAATGGACAGTTTTCTATTAGTTTTACAGGACATGCCAGGGACCAGGCTTAGCAGCTCATGTCTTTAATCCCAGCACTTGGGAGGCAGAGGCACATGGATCTCTGTGAGTGTGAGGCCAGCCTGATTGATCTACATAGAGAGTTCCAGGCAAGCCAGAGCTACATAGTGAGAATCTGTCTCACAACAACAACAACAACAACAACAACAACAACAACAACAATAACAATAACAACAACAACACATATAGGGTTCTGATTTCATAAGTTTACATTATATTTACAAAAGAAAAAACTAACATTGTGATGATATTTTCCACATTGTGTGATATTTTCTGGCCACCTCAAACATATGAAGGAACCAGACTTTAACGAAGTTCTTTAACCTAACATCCTTAGTAGGTTACATACACCATCCTTTTCTGTGTTACTATTTACTTTAGTAACATATGGGCATGTTATTGTTATGGAATATAAGTTTGGATGGACAAGTTTGCAAATGTAATGAAGCATCCTGTTCTATGTCAAACATTGTATTTAATTTTCGACCAAATCAGCTTGCTCATAAATCATGAAACATCTCCATTATGTAATTTGTTTATTTTAACATTTATAGTACTTACAGTGAAATGAATGTACCACATGTACTTAAGAATTTACTAATTTACCTTTATCCTAACACTGCAAGTGCCCTGTGATTTGAGGATATTAAACTTATTTTAATGACACAGAAACAAAATAGAAATCTGCACAATGAATCAATTTGAATCTATTTTAAGCTATACTCATATTCACAAGCATGAAATAAATACTTCTATCCACCTCCATATGACTCTTTTACATTTCAAGTTAACATATATGTGATACATGCTCACACAATTTCTGTTATAAGAAGTTTTGTAAGTAATGTTCCATAAATTATTTTAAAAGATTTGTTCAAGTGGCTCTGTAGATGACTCAGTCCCTAAATTGTTTGCCTCACAGCACATATGTAAAACAGATGAGCATGGTGCTGTACTCTCATACTTCCAGAGCTGAAGAGGAAGAGACAGGAGCTCATCTTCTATCAAATCCCATCAAGTAAGCAAGCTCTAGCCCAGCAGGAGGCCTGTTTCCAAAACAAAATGAATGACACCTAGAAAACAGTATCCAAGGTGTCTTCTGACCTTCACCCACATGCAAACCTGCACAGACAGACATACAGACACACACACACACACACACACACTCACACACACAGAGAGAGAGAGAGAGAGAGAGAGAGAGAGAGAGAGAGAGACAGAAAGACAGACAGACAGACAGAGACAGACAGATAGACAGAGACAGACACAGAGAGAGACACACAGAGGGACACACAGAGAGACACACACACACAGAAGCAGAGAGACAGAAACAGAGACAGACATAGAGAGAGACAGGGACAGACACAGAGAGAGACACACACACAGAAGCAGAGAGACAGAAACAGAGACAGACATAGAGAGAGACAGGGACAGACACAAAGAGAGACACACAGAGAGAGACAGAGAGAGACACAGAGGGAGAGGGAGAGGGGAGGGAGAGGGAGAGGGAGAGGGAGGGAGAGGGAGGGAGAGGGAGAGGGAGAGGGAGAGAGAGAGAGAGAGAGAGGGGGAGAGAGAGAGAGAGAGAGAGAGAGAGAGAGAGAGAGAGAGAGAGAGAGAGAGCTAAACACTAATTTTCTCACACCCATCCACAAGGCAAGTAGAAACATACTCAACTCATTGGTTTTCTTGGACACTGATGTTGCACCCAAACATGTGCTACTCTATCACATTGTGAATGCTTCTGGAGGGGAGGGTTCTGATGCCCTCTTCAGAACTAATTTTGCCATAATGGCTTAAGGTGTAGACATTTTGACACTCTCAGTTACCCTTAAATTGCATGTTTCTTTGCGTTAACTTGAACCTCTCACTAATAATTTACTCAGCAAGTAAAAAACACCCTCAAGAAAGGAGACAAAAATCTCTTGATCTCAATCAAGGAGCTCATTTTATTCATAAACATGGAATCTTAATAAGTAAGATTGAGAGCTGGAGAAATGACTGAGCAGCTAAAAGCACTTGTTCTTACAGAGGATGGAGGTTTTAAATCCCCGAACTAAAAGGCTTCTCAATACCACTCATAATTCCAGTTCCCAGAGATGCAATGGCTTCTTCTGTCCTTTGTGAGCACCAAGCACACATGTGGTATGCATATGTACATACATATATACATATGTACATGCATATGTATATGTATATAAACATATGCAAAACATTCATACACATAAAATAGATTTAACTTTAAAATATCATGTCAGCATCTTTTCTTCCAGGGTTTCCATTTTCTGATACATGGAATAACCCAGACCAAAAATCCTTCCTCTTAGCACAACACCTGGGTGGAGCCAGTGAATGAGCTTTTTAATATTTTCAGTTACTTGATTTGCACAATCCCTATGTATGGCTTGATGCAAAACTTCCTTAACCCATGGAGACAACTGGAGCCTCTTCAGTTTCCTGGATAAGTTTGAATCAATAGTCTTCAGCATATGAAGAAAGAGAAATATCTACGTTAGTTCAAATCAGGACCATGCAAAGAATCTTCTTTGATTATGTGGTTTGGTAGCATTCAAGTCCTGAAATGTACATACTTGTCTGCCTGATACTGGTCATTACTTGAACATTCCTTACCAGTGGTTCTCAACCTTTCGAATGCTGCTACTTTTTAATATAGTTCCTTATGATGACCTCCAAAGCATAAGATTATTTCATTGCAGTCACAATGAACTATAACTATAATTTCGCTACTTTATGAATTGTGATGTAAATATTTGATATGTGACCCTCAAATGTGCTGCAACCAACAGGATGAGCATTGCTGCTCTACATCACTGTTTTAGACTTACCAAACACAAGAGTGGGTGAATCTTGTTTCTCCTGCTTGAGTAAATTGGAAATGGAAGCTAATAGTAACCAAGTTGGACTGGTCCAAACTATTCTAAACTAAGAGGAACAACAAAGGTAGTCTTGAATAGTATACTTCTTTTCTCCATTCTTCAAGTATCCACCCTACACCTCTCTTCTCATCCTGATCTACATATTGTCAAGGTTGTTTTGGTTTTAGTCCTCTATAACAATAGAAGACAGTCAAGACCATAAGGAACAGACACTGGCAACAGGTTTAAAAGGCAAGCACATGTTTGAAATGATTTGATAACCTAGTTATGTTTTCCATTAAGTTATCAAGATAGATTAGATCACATTATTATCTCACCATGGGAGTAGAAATGAAAAAGTCCTGGAAAGTCTGAGCTTGTATATTAGATATAAAGGTTTTCAGAACTTATTCAATGATTATGCTGAAAGTCTATTTCTGTCCTAAACACACAGACAAAGTGTGTCTTCAACAGCCCATCCCATATCAATTATCCATCTAAAATGCAGGTGCATGGTAACAGCATAGTACTTGGAGGGTTCAGGATAAGCGTCAGATTTTTCTTAATAGCTGAGATCACCCAAATTGCCTATTGTGGGTGGATTCCCTTCTGAAGAATACACATGATTTAAATTTTTTACTTGGCAGTCAAAATTCAATAAACCACATCAATGTTGTCAAGGCAGGGTTCTGTAGGCCATAGTGTAGAGAATGGGCCAATTAATCTTCAAAAGTGATCAATTAGCCTGTCTCACATCACGTTGTACTTACATGTCACTCAACGGAGCTCAATGCTTTTGAATATTTTTTGAATTTTTTTTAAAAATAAAATGCCTGAAAAGAAAGGTAAAGAGTATAATGAGTCTCTCCAATCTCTTACAAAATTCAGGTTGCATTCATGCTACTTCTGAAGTATTCATTAAATCCTGCTTGCGTGCCCATCACACCTGCTTAGTATGCTGCTTCCAACACATTCCTTAATATTTTTCTTACAGTTTATGACTTTTGCTTAATTGTGACACAGGCTTTCTGTGGGGTGTAAAAGAACTCCTGAGAATGTGATGTCCTGAGTATTGTTTGTGGCACGGACATGAGCATGATAAGGACCTAGCTAGCATCAGACCCAGAAGGAAATGGCAAAGTCTCCCCTTCAAGTCCATGTGTGGTGACTGACAGTATGTGAAGAAGATCTCTACTATAACTTTCTTCCCTGATATGTCTACAGCTTTAAGACTGCTCCCTCACAGACGCTACTCGTACCAAGATTAGCTAAACATCTCTCCTTTGATCCAACTGTACACCACAAATTCTACTTCCTCATTATCTGTATTAATAACCTGCTTCCTTATTCTGTCTACGTGCATGAAATCTGTTTCTCTGTTAAATTTGATATAATAAACACACTGAGATGGGGTGCTGTGGTTTCTCCATCAGTGAGCCTAGACTACCTCGTTCCAGCTTTCTGTCTGTATGTCTGCCCTTTTCTTTATTGCCTTGACAGCCACAGCCAGGTTGGAGTCCCTGGAACTATGCAAAGATGCAGCAGCTTTCCTCAATACAGCATCAGTAAAATTCGTTGTTACCTAGTAGGTGACAAGTTCCTTGGAGGGCACGAAGGGTATTGGACATGTGGATCTAATTCTCGTGTGGTATTTATCTTAACTGATGCATTTTGAAATTGTGCCTAAGGGAATACATACATTTCAAGCCACAACCCTTATCAATTATTATTTCATGGTCTTGGATGAGATGAATCCAGTTGTAATTTTTGCAAAGTATTTCTAGAGTACAACTCTGCTGAGAACCTCTATTTTGTAGGTTTGGTCATGTGGAATATATGCTCCTTGGCCTGGATCCTCCAGAAAGCAGAGCCTGAAGCAGTTATTGTACTTCTAATGGTTTATTTGCTGGAAACTCGCACTGAAAGTTTCCTTTCAAAGCAGGTGTAATTCATTACGACACAGTGTGTTAGTATGCTAGTTTCTGCACCTTAGGATATCCTAGAAGACTCAAACAGCAGTTCAACAGGCTCGCACTAACAGAGAGATTTTGCAGGATGTTTTGAAGGGAGTGGTGTATTCTAGAGTATTATACAGGAGTGAGAACAGGAGAACTCTCCTGACCTCTCTTTCCCCCACAGAGCATTCTTCACTCCTTGAGGAATTAGAACTCTTTTATTCTAGTGCCAGTGCCTTCACTTAGTCCACCAATGGCTCTGCTATGAGAAATCAGTTCTCACAGTCTTCAGATATCATTCAATTCTGAAGGTTGAGCCAGTCTGGCATTAGTCCTCAACTTGATGAGATCTAGAATCACCAGGGAGATAGGCCTTTGGGCATCCCTATGGGGGAGTATCTAGATTATGTTTATTGAAGTGGGGCACAGGACAGCACATCTCAATTGTGGGCCTTGTGATCTACTGAATGGGGAAATACTGAACTGTACATAATGGAGTAGGTGAGGTGATTATACATTTGTCACTATTCCTTGACTGTAGATGCTGTGACCAGCTCCCTCAGGCTTCTGAATCTGAGACTTCCCTGTCATGATTGATTATAACCTGGAACTGTGAGCAAGAGTCAAGCCCTTCTCTCTTAAATCGCTTTTGTCACAATATTATATTACAGCATCAGGAAAATAAACTAGGACAATAGAGGAGCAAAGAGCTTACTTCAGAAGATCTAACCACCAAGATGCAGCATCTTACCTGGTAACCTTGACCACGGCACATCAGTTTCCTAATCACTACTGCAAAGAACAACCAGAATATCACCAGCTATAGAGAGTTCCTGGGATCCATGGACGTATTAAAGGAGCAATGCTTAAACTGTGTCTTTTCATTGGTATTTGTAATGTATTCATTGCATAGGTGACATCACAGTTGAGAAATCTTTAGCTAAACACTTAAAGGTCGTCTATTATAAATGTCTGCTGTTTGTTAAATCAATTATTTAAAAAGAGGTTATATAAATTACATTCTTCCTTCACCCTCAGTGCTTTCAATCTGTTCCTGATGACCAGGTTGTCTAATCAGTTAGAGCTTCAAGGCCATAGCCTAAACATCGCACAAACTGATGCCAGAAGTTTTCAAAGTTGGATGAACAGGCTAATCGTTTTGAAACGTAGACACAGTATTCAAATTTCTGCTTTTCTTTTTTCATATCCTTATGTTTGAGGCTGGAGAGAGCTCAATGTAAGGGCCCTGGCTGCTCTTCCAGACGATTTAGGTTTGATTCCTAGCACCTGCATGATGGCTCACAACTGTCTGTGACTCTAGTCTCGGAGGACACAGAGGGTACAGTGGACTCTTCCGGCTCCTATAGGCCCTGAGTGTGCAGGCACATGTGCAGACAAAAGACTCATACACAAACAATGAAATAAAAATAATAAAAAGGTTTAAGAAATAAAAGTTTACATTTATGCATAGCACATGTGGGTAGTCAGTATGCATAAAGCCATTGGATAGACAATAAGTAGTCATTGTGGTTATGTGACCCAGAAATTTGAAGTCTTCTCGTTTTGCTGTTTCTGCATGAAGCTTGAATTGTTCTGTGGTTAGAGATACAATTTATAGTTCACTCATCTACTGCTATGTACCAAACTATCTCCCATATTGATAATTTAAAACAGTATTTCTTATACCTATATACTTACAATGTTTTACATATATTATATTTATAAAATTTAGTTTGTATATAAACTCATATAGCTTTATTGTATATTTTTATTATATATTATTTGAACAATATATATGTATTATTCATATATAATAAATTAAATTTTATGCTAGCATAGCAATATACATTAGAGTACTATACAGGAGTGAGAAAAAACAAGACATTTCTCCTGGCCTCTATTTCCCCATTAATATATATTATTATAAAAGTATAAAATTTAAATTTATAATGCATAGTATACAATAATACATTGCAAAACTTATATAAACTTTATTTTATATATAAGGTTATATAAAATAATATGAAATTATAAAATTATAATATACAGATGTAACTATATAGTGGAATTCTTAAATTTCATTAAGTATAAAAAGGAATATAAGTATAATAAGAATTAAAGCAGTAAGCCAGTATTTACTTTTCTTTCACAGATGCAGTTTGGTCAGTTTCAGCAGAGGAAAGGTGTCCTTCCTCTATCAATGTCTTAAAGCTGCTCAGCTAGAGCTGCTTCGTTATGGTCTGATAACAGTGCTGCGATCTGGGAAAGGAAGCATAGCTGGAGCTCTTCTGATTGTTTCTACATCTCTCCATGCAGTTGTGACAGCATGATACCTTCAGAGTACTGATTCTACCTTTCTCCTCTGTGCCAAGCTTAAAGCTCATTAAATATATGTTTATTTCATTCTAATTCTTTTAAGGTGGATACAATCACATTCTTTCAATCAGGTGTTTCAACTCTTAAAATGGGGGAGGGATATTTCTCCATTCATCTGAGTCTTAATATGAGATAATTTAAAGAAAATAGCTGTAAAACTAAAATTTTATATCAAATATGGTAATGTTTCAATTGTTCCATTACTGGTTTTCAAACCATTGTCTGCCATGATTGATAACTGACTCTTCTCTTCCAAAACTGACTTAGTATAATGACATTGTAAGGTACTGAGGCCAGAGGAGACCTTCCCAGAGACTGTGGCTTAGGGAGTTTTCTTTTATATTTTTAATCCTTATTTTTTAAAAGATTCTAGTTGGGCTGCCTTGTCTGGCCTCAGTGGGAAAGGATGGACCTACCTTCACAGAGACTTGATGTAACAGGGTGGGAGAATACCCAGGGGCCACACCAGCTTAGAGGAAAAGGCAAGAGAGGATGGGGGGAAGAATTGTGACAGGGGTGACTGGGAGAGGCCAGTAAGCTGGACTTACAGTGAATAAAGAAACAAATTTTAAAAAAGGACTCTAAGTTGACAGCAACCAACCAAAACCTGCTTTTTGGTTTTTTTTGTTTTTTGTTTTTTGTTTTTTGTTTTTTTTGCTTTTTGAGACAGGGTTTCTCCGTATAACCCTGACTGTCCTGGAACTCACTCTGTAGACCAGGCTGGACTCAAACTCAGAAATCCACCTGCCTCTGCCTCCCAGGTGCTGGGATTAAAAGTATGCACCACCACTGCCTGGTCAAAATCTGCTTTTGATCTCCAAGTTTATAGATTTCCTGTAAATATGCTGTAATCCATGCACATAGGGATAAGTCCATAAAAGACAAGTTCAAGGCTGTTCAATTCGCAGATGATCCACTGTGCTCTTACATTCTCTAATTGAGGCATTGGGGAGCAATCTGCTCAGGGGTTTTCCTATAACAGACAACTTGCTTTCGAGTTTGATGACATTAGCTGTGGCAAAATTGCTTCCTGTGTGTTGTGCAATGTACTTCCTTGCCTCAGATTAAATTCTTAACCCTAAAACAAATTGTCCCAAGTTAATGTCTTAACCTTAACGACTCTTGACTTTGTGGTAAATGCATTAAATGTAAAACAGAATCCAGATGACAATTCGTCTTTCTCTTTCTCCTCCTCCTCTTCCTTTCCTTTTGTTTAGAGGTTCTAAACGGAACCTCTGTGATCTTATTGTAGTTATCAAGACTGGGAGATACTTCTAGTTAGATTTCCAAAGAGTAGTGTATTGTTGCACCTATGAGCAGTTACTTAGAATGTTCTGTCTTCTAACATCATTACCATAGGGGTGCATTTTGAGATATGAATTTTGGGGTGATTATATAAACTATAACAAGTATTTAGAGTATATGTTGCGTGTCTAGATTTTTTTAATTTTGGTGTCATCAAATCTGATGTTTCAGGTCTCTCCTTGCTTATGAGCGTCCTACAAGTACATATAAATGTTTGTCTCAGCAAAAACACTGAAGGCTTGTGTTTCCTTCACTGAAGGGCATCTAAGAGGAGATATGCCTTTCTAATTGAGACACATTTTAAGCAATGTTTAAGAAACTGGAGAAAGTATGAAGATTTTACAAATTGAATGCACATCAAATTCCTGGAACAAACAACAAGGGGATATTTCCCTTTGCTAATATCATAGGAATTGTTCTCTTTCAAGTACATTATTATAATTCAAATTTCCTTTCTTACCAATTGCTAACTTTTACAGTGATTTCATTAGAATCTTGGGGAGTAGGAGAACCCGATCTCTCTCCTAGACACTATTGTGTTTATGTGGTGCTGTTCCAGGGTTCTGGGGTGTTTCTCTTTTGAGTTTGTTAAAAGTCTAAGCTCAAAGACATATAAACCAATTGTTCGACAAATGAAAACATTAGAAAGTGCTTTGATTACAAGTCTTTGGTAGCCCTCTCCTATTCTTCAGTGTAATGAAGCTCACCTTCTACACAGATGGTAGCCTATGAGAAGGTAAAATAGCCCCTGGGATTGTTATGGTCTGTCTCCTCTCTGTGACTCCATGATCCCTGCTTATCTGATGCTGCACCCTTAGGGACCCGCATAAAAAACTTGGTGATGAAATTCTCTACTTTATGCTTTTGACTACAGACGTAATGTGAATGAGGGAGGCTAAGCTCTTTGTCTACTAAGATTTTGGATTTGTAGAAGTATCGTTTCCTCAAGCAACCAATCACGGCAGCAGGCAGGGCAGTGTTAAAAATTGTTAGAATTTCACAGGTAGTTTCAGAATCTTTTAAATCTTTACATCATCTTTTAAAGTTGCTTCCTTGCTCCTTCTTTTTCATTTTTGTTTAGTTTTCCCTAAGGTGTTTGTTTTGCTTTGTTGGTTGCTTTTTAAAATTTATATATTTAAAAAAAAAGATCAGATTTGTTCAAAGTGAGCCTGAAGTCTTTCAAGATTGGTATTCCTCTCAAATTGAAACCAAACCAAACCAAGTTACACACACACACACACACACACACACACACACACACACACACACACACCATGGCTCTCACCTGCATCCCAGCTGCCACTCCACTCCACATTAAAACCCACTCCTCATACATGTCTTACCCCCTCACATACCTACAGGCAATCAAAATATGCACAAAGTATCTTGTTCTACTACTATTCATAGAATTCAGAATAACATTTATAAAAGCTGAAGGCCAAATGAGAGATGGGCTTCAGATAAGCTGATACCAATTGTCATGTCCTGGCCATTTATCTGAAAGGCTGTGGGCACACTGAACAGAGGTTTGAAAGTTTGGTATTAGAAGAACTAACGCTGAGTACAATTCTATGGGTGTAACATTTGAAAAATCTAGTAGATAGAGTTTGGTGTTTGTTTGCTTCAAATTGTTGACAGAGCTAGTGATGGAGGGACCTTGTGGGCTGTTAGGCAAGTGCTGTCTCCTATCACTGAGATATAGCCCCAGCCTCAAGATGCTCAACCCTTAGCATCTTTCTATCTTCCAGCTTCAGCTTGTTCTTTTAGTTACTTGCATATCATTTCTTATCTATAAAACTGAAATGCTAATTGATGCTTGATCTGATGATCAGAGATTAAGAGAAGATCTACCTTGGAGTAGTCAAGGTCTTCAGTGATGTGAGTAGTTTAGGTTTTAGGCTGACTTCATTAGCCTCACAAGTCTTTCACATTCTGCTGCCATGGTGCTTGAGTTGTACACAGAAGATATGGATTGATGTCTGTCCTCGTTAGGGTTACTACTGCTGTGATGAAACACCATGATCAAAAGCAATGTGGGGAGGAAAGGGCTTATTTCAGCTTTTACTTCCAAGTAACAGTTCATCACTGCAGAAGTCAGAGCAGGCAGTCCAGCAGGGCAGGCACCTAAAGGCAGGAACTGACGTAGGTCATGGCTTGCTCAGCCTGTTTTCCTCTGGAACCAAGGGTGGAGGAGGACCCAAGGACAATGAGCTGGGTCCTCAATTCTTCACAGACTCAGAAAAAGCAATTTGCAAATCCATCTGGAATAACAAAAGACCCAGGATAGCCAAAACTATTCTCAAAAATAAAGGAATCTCTGGTAGAATCACAATCTCCGACCTTAAGCTGTACTACAGAGCAATTGTGATAAAAACTGTTTGGTATTGGTACAGTGACAGGCAGGTGGATCAATGGAACAGAATTGAAGACTCAGAAATGAACCCATGCACCTATGGTCACTTGATCTTTGACAAAGGAGCTAAAACCATACAGTGGAAAAAAGACAGCATTTTCAACAGATGGTGCTGGCTCAACTGGCAGTTAGCATGTAGAAAAATGCAAATCGATCCATCTCTTTCTCCTTGTACAAAGCTCAAGTACAAGTGGATCAGGGACCTCCACATCAAACCAGATAGATTGAAACTAATAGAAAATAATGTGGGGAAAAACCTCGAGCAAATAGGCACAGGGGAAAATTTCCTGAAGAGAATGCCAATAGCTTCTACTCTAAGATCAAGAATTGACAAATGGGACCTCATAAACTTGCA